>BPUM01000988.1:0-295093 GCA_020521455.1 Prunus kanzakura | reverse complement strand
TCCTAATTCTTCCTAATTTTCTCTGGAATTTTATACTGATATGATTTTGAAAAGTTGAGTTGAACTTTATAGTTAATTTGGATGTGTTGAATGATAATTTTGTTAAAATGTATAATAAATATTTTTATGCAAAAAAAAATCGGGGATTCAGGACGGGTATGGGGGATAGTCCCCCGACGGGGATGGGATGGGGATTCCCCGAAACCTATTAAACAGGGATGGGTTCAAGGAGGGGGCGGGGATGGAGAGCAGGGACGGGGATGATATTGTCATACCCGGCCCCTACCTAACCCGTTGCCATCCCTAGACGGGTAAAGGGGATTTGGGGTTGGGTCGATGAATTGGGGGTCTGTGAGGTTGATTCAGTGATGGGGGGTTGAATTGGGGGGGGGGGGGGGGGGGGGGGGGGGGGCTGTGGTCCATGGCGTTTGCGAGAGAAGAGAGAGCAAGGAAAAAGGGAGAGATAGAGAGAGAAATAGCTAAGGGTGGGGACAGAGAGATCATAGGGTTGGGGAGATGAAAGGGAAGGAGGGGAAAGGGAGGTGGGGAGGAGACGAAAGGGAAAGAATGGGGAGGGAATTTAACCTTAATTTGGATAGAAATTTGGATGGAATTTGAAAAAATTGACGGTAGGTCCTCAATTGGCGATTTTAAACAATTGGAGTCCTTAATTTACCGAAAAAAATGTTAAAGGACTAAATTGACAATATGCAAATAATTTAGGGGGCAAAACCGCAAAAAATCCTATTTAAAATGCCACGTTGGACACCAAATTATCCAAGAAAAAGAAAAGGCCACGTTGGATGCAGATATGGCCTTTAGCCAAGTTGGCTAGAGCGAATATGCTCCCCACTCTACACCTGAGTTCGAATAATTCAGGGGCAAAACCGCAAAAAATCCTATTTAAAATGCCACGTTGGACACCAAATTATCCAAGAAAAAGAAAAGGCCACGTTGGATGCAGATATGGCCTTTAGCCAAGTTGGCTAGAGCGAATGTGCTCCCCACTCCACTCTACACCTGAGTTCGAATTCCCTTCCCTGTAATTTAGATTATATTAAAGCATAATATTTTTTGTATAAAAAAAAATCACTTTGGATTTAACATCTACATTAGACATCTAAACCCTGATGAGGTCCAGAAGATCATGAATTACTCCAACAAGTTTAGGCCAGCTATTCCTGGGCCCAAGTTAAGTACACTTACTCGACGCACAAGATATCATGAAGACATTGACATGCCCGAAATTTGGCTAACCCATACATACCAATGTGATCTCTCTAGTCTAATATGAAGTATATAAGCATCCATCGAATTCTATAATAAAAGAAGTCTAACAAATTTCATTAAAATTTATATAGATTTGTTTTTTCAGCACAAGTGATTGAGGGAGTGGAGTTTACACAAATATTCATTGGGCACCTTCGAAACCTATGTTCACATGGATAGAGATGGAAAAGGTCAAACAACTAAGCTATCCCCATTGACAAAATTCATATAGAATTCAATCAAAATCTATTAAGACAATTAAAATTTATGAATGATGGAGACGATATATATATTTGTGATGAGTTCGATATTTAGTTGTGGCTAGTCTCATTATGGTGATGTAGCGTTATGTGATGGGTGTATTGGTCCTTGTAAAAGTATTCATCGTTTGTGACAAAAAGAAAAATATGAAATGTTGAAGACTTTATAAACTTCTTTAAAACCCTTTGAATCTGAGGGCCGTTCGATAACCATTTCAATTTTGGTTTTTAGTTTTCATTTTTTGTGCTAGAGTATAGAGGAAAAAGAGTAAGAATGAGAGTGAAGATGAGATTGAGATGAAAGATGAGAGGGGAGGAGAGAGGAATGAGTAACAAAAGTGAAAACAAAAACTAAAAACTGAAATCTATTTGAAATTGTTTTCACTTTTGTTACTCTTCTCTCCCATCATTTCTTCTCATTCTCTCTCCCAATCTCATCCTCACTCCTATTCTCACTCTCATTTTCCTCTATACTATACCATAAAAAAAAACATAAATAAAAATAAAAAATGATTATCAAAAGGCAAAGGCGCCATCGTTTTGTTTTTTCGGTCGAACCTTTGAATCTGAGTTGAATATATATATACTTCACATAACTTTTAGTCAAACAATATGGGTAGAATATTTTTAGATATATTTCATTCTCCAAAAGGAGGTATTTATAATACAAGGTAAACCCTAGTAGGATTAAACTAGGAAAATAAGTGGTATCCTAATTACATAATATCTATACAAAATGAAATAAATAAAATAGTATCCTAATAGAATAGTGATATCTCGCTAACACTCCCCCTCAAGTTGGAGCAAAAACGTCACGCATGCCCAACTTGTCAAGCAAGTTGAGAAAGATACTTGTAGAGACAGCTTTCGTAAGAACATCAGCTAACTGATACTCAGAACGGATGAAAGGGAAGGACACAATCTCCGCATCCAACTTTTCTTTAATGAAATTTCGATCAACCTCCACATGCTTTGTACGGTCATGTTATACAGGGTTATGAGCAATTGCAATCGCAGCCGTATTATCACAATATAAATCAATGGGTTTATTAGGCCCAAAACCAAGGTCTCTCAACAATCTCCTCAACCATAGTAACTCAGATACACCATGGGCCATTCCCCGATACTCGGCCTCAGCACTAGATCGAGACACCACCTTTTGTTTCTTGCTCCTCCATGTAACAAGATTGCCACCAACAAACATAAAATACCTAGATGTCGAACGCCTATCTGTAGCTGAACCTGCCCAATCAGCATCTGTGTACCCTTCCACATCCGTATGACCATACTTGGAGAAAATTAATCCCTTGCCATGAGTTACTTTAAGATACCTTAAATACGAGTCACAGCCCCCATATGATCTACACTAGGAGAATGCATAAACTAACTCACCATACTTACAGCATATGCAATGTCCGGACGGGTATGAGCTAAATAAATCAACTTCCCCACAAGTCGTTGATAACGTTCTTTATCAGTCGGAAATTGATCGGGATATAACCCCAACTTATTATTCTGCTCACTCGGTATCAATCGGTTTACAATCCAACATTCCAGTTTCTGCAAGTAAATCCAAAACATACTTTCTTTGGGATAGAAAAATACCATGTTTAGACCTGGCAACTTCAATCCCAAGAAAGTACTTTTAAATCACCCAATGATTCATCTCGAACTCGGAAGCCATATACTTCTGAAGACTCTGTATTTCTACATGATCATATCCAGTCACAATCATATCATCAACATAAATAATTAAAACTGTCAATTTACTTTTATGACGCTTCAGAAACAAAGTATGATCAGAGTTACTTTGCACATACCCAAACTTTTTCATGGATGCAGCAAATCTTCCAAACCATGCTCTTGGAGACTGCTTTAATCCATACAAGGATTTCTGTAGTTTGCACACCCACACCCTCCTTAGAGGTCACAGGGATATCATGCGGAAGATCCATGTATATTTCTTCCTTGAGGTCACCATGGAGGGATGCATTTTTGACATCAAACTGTAACAAACGGCCAATCATGATTAGCAGCTAAGGACAAGAGTATGCGCACAGAATTGAGCTTTGCCACTGGAGCAAAAGTCTCCGTGTAATCCACTCCATAGGTCTGAGTATACCCTTTTGCTACCAATCTTGTCTTGTAACGGTCAATTGACCCATCAGCCTTGTGCTTCAAAGTAAACACTCATCTGCACCCAACTGCTTTTTTTTCCCTTTGGTAGAGGGACAAACTCCCAAGTGGCATTCTTGTTTAAGGCTTCCATCTCAATATGCATTGCATCTACCCAATTTTGATCAGATAGAGCATTCTGCAACTTAGTTGGCACACATACACTAGATAATTGACATAAATATGATGCATATGATTTAGATAAACGATGAGTTGACATATAATGGTTAATGAGATATTTGGACTTGACATGTATATCAGGAGAATATTGTAGTTTAGGCTTCCCACGGGTAGTGCGTAGAGGCAAAGGATAAGTAGACACATCACTAGAAATTACCTCATTATCACGAGTTGATTGGGGCAGTGGCAGGGCAGAGGGGGGTCTTATATCAATTTCATCTGTACGAGAGTTGCTAGTATAACTGTTATGTCCTTCTGATGAAGACTCGAAAAATTTCAAATTTTCACCCGGCGACCCGTTGTCGCACTCCGGGCGACCGGTCGCTTCACTTGCATCGTCATTGTCGTCGCTCTTCGAGACAGGCGACCGGTCGCTTACTTCCCTGGCGACCGGTCGTTTCTAGGCAGGTTCGTTCGAGACCGGTCGCTTTGTCCAGACTACCGGTCGCTTCCTGTGTCTTGGAAATTCTTTCCATGCAGATTAGTTGGCGACCGGTCACTTCTTCCATGCGACCGGTCGCTTCTTCCATGCGACCGGTCGCTTCATGTGTCTCAAAAATTCCTTCTTCAATTCCAGTTGGGTCCACATTTTCCGCTCCGAAACTCTTCAATTCACTCCCCCTCTCCCCCTAAATTGAAGAGGAGGGAGAAACGTAATATGGAACTTCTTCATGAAAGGTGACATCCAAAGTAACATGTACCTTCTTAGTAGGTGGGTGATAGCACTTATAACCCTTCTGAGTAGTAGAATAGCCAATGAAGACGCAACGGAGATCACAAGGATCAAGTTTACTCCGTTGATGGGAGTAGACATGAACATAAGCAACACACCCAAACACCTTAGCAGGTAACTTAGAGACCGAAACCGGAGGAGTATGTGCACACAACACATCAAGCGGAGTCTTGAAATCAAGAACCCGACTAGGAGTACGGTTAATCAAGTAGGCTGCGGCCAAGACACGATGTCCCCAAAGATGATGGGGAACAGACATATCCAACATAAGAGAGCGGGCAACTTCAAGTAACTAACGATTCTTCCTTTCAGACACGCCATTCTGTTGAGGAGTGAATGGAGTGGTAGTTTGGTGAATGATACCGTGATCACGAAAGAACTGGGTTAAGGTATGATTCACATATTCACCGCCATAATCAGTTCGAAAGACTTTAACATGAGCATGAAACTGAGTAGACACCATGGCACAAAAATCAGGGAGAATGGAGGCAACATCATGTTTATTCTTCATCAAATACACCCAAGTTAAGCGAGTGCAGTCATCAATAAAAGTAACAAACCAACGGAAATCATGAGAAGTCACACGAGCAGGACCCCATACATCAGAATGTACTAACTCAAAAGGCAAAGCAGCTTTATTATTACTTAAGGGAGAAACAGTACGGTGGCTCTTGGCCATTACACAAGTCTCACATTTGAAGCTAGACTCATCACACGAACTAAATAACGAAGGAAACAAATATCTAAGATAACCAAATGACAGATGCCCTAAGCGACGATGCCATATCCAAAGTTGTTGCTTGTCTTTGACACTGCCACTCGGAACTTTATTAGCGACACAACCATGAACTGCTTCACCCGGCAACTGTAAGTAATACAACCTCCCTATCCGTTTACCATACCCAATCTTCTCGTGAGTCCTAAGATCCTAGAAAAAAACAATGGGTAGAATAGAAAGTAGCAGACGCGTTAAGTGTATCAAGCAAACGCTCAACGGATAACAAATTGCAATGAATGGTGGGAACCAAGAGTGCATGAGACAGAGGTAAAGAAGGAGTGAGGTGGATGGTACCTTCACCGGTAACTGGAGAAGGTAAACCATTAGCACTAGTAATATAGAGGTCACGAGGGTTATGCGACAACTCATCAAACATATTATCATTATAAGTCATATGATCAGAAGCACCAGTGTCAATTATCCAAGTAGTAAAACCCATACCTGGCATAGTATCAGAAGCACACAGATTTGCAAATGAAGCAGGAGGACGAGCCTCATCTTGAGTCATCGTGCAGGTGGCCTTGGGCCGTACATACGAGCCTTGTAATCAGCAAACCAATCAGGATAACCATACTCCTTAAAACACTTCTCAGAATAATGATTCTCATTATAATGGTGACATTTAGGCGGACCTTCAAGAGAGCTAGGGGTAGAGCCAGAAGGACGAGACCCAGCAGAAGATCCAAATTTTCTGGATGGGGAGCGACCGGTCGCATCGTGCTGGGCGACCGGTCGTTAACGACTTGGGTCAACTTTGAGAGCCAGCGATCCTCCTCCAAGCATAGCAGACTGACGGGTGTCTTCCTCCATGACCATAGCATAGGCTTCGAGAGGAGGGAGAACATGACTAAGAGCAAGAATACGGCTACGGAAACCATCATACGGTGGATCAAGTCCACCAAGAAAATCATAAACTCGATCGGCTTCAATTTCTTTCAGACGACGAGCCCCATCAGTAGAACAACTAAACTCATGCGAACGCAGACAATCAATCTATTGCCAGATAATATGGAGTTTTTCATAGAACACTTTCACAGATTCACCATTCTGACCTATAAGTATGGATTGCCGTCGGAGTTGAAACAAACGAGAACTATTCAGAGTCACAGTATAGGTCTTTCGAGCAGCCTCCCATATATCAAAAGCAGTATCACCATGTTTGAACAAGGCACGAACTGGTTTAGTCATGGAATTGAGAAGCCATGACTGCACCAAACAATTATCTTCTTCCCATTCGGCATAGGCAGCGGAATCTTGAGACGGAGCAGGCTTCTTCCTATTGATCCAACTTGCCATACGACGACTAGTAATCGTAATACGCGCACCACGAGACCAAGAGGCATAATTGGAGCCATCCAATTTGTCAGACGTAATCGGGGTAGAGTAATCACGCGAGGGACGTGCCTCCTTCGGTGTAGACGCATTAGTACCAATCACAACCTTGGAATCATCACCCATGATAGAAGCGAAAACAAACACAACACGAAACAGATACGACAAACACAGCACAGGCACAGTCACAAGAACCCTAAAAGAAATTAGGGCACACAGTAGAACACGGGTGGGCACAACACACACAGGTCACTAGAAAGTCGGCTCTAATGCCAAGTTAAACAATATGTGTAGAATATTTTCAGATATATTTCATTCTCCGAAAAGAGGTATTTATAATACAAGGTAAACCCTAGTATGATTAAACTAGGAAAATAAGTAGTATCCTAATTACATAATACCAATACAAAAGGAAATAAATAAAATAGTATCCTAATAGAATAGGGATATCTCGCTAACACTTTTGAGAAATTATAAATGGAGGGTTTTGGTGAGGAAGGGAAAAAAGCGGTAATACTACTGACGTGATCTTTATCAGAGCCAAAATTCAAAAACCCCAAATTTTGCAAGTCTCCCAGTTATACTCCACTAAACCCTAACTTCCCCTCAAACCACACCTCCTCTTCAGTCCTCCTATCCCAAAACCTAATTTGGGGTCCTCAATCAGTTAGCACATTCGCAATGACGAAGGTGTACGGAACAGGGGCATACGATTTCAAGCGCCACCATGTCGCCGAGTACCCGGTCGAGCAACCCCACCAGCCCGGCGACAAGCCGGTTGAGGCCAAACCCGGTTCTTCGCTCCCGAGCTCTATAACGTTGTCGGAGATTCAGCGGGACCGCCTTACGATGATTGCCGCTGCTAATTGGTCCAAAACCGGCGACACCTCACAGCCCAAGCAACCCTTCGAACCAGAGCTGGTGAAGGAGATCTATCAAACGGAGTTGTCTGTTAAAGAGGGTCAGAGAAAGACCGTACCGTTACAGAGGGTGATGATTTTGGAGGTCAGTCAGTACTTGGAGAACTATCTGTGGCCCAATTTTGACCCGGAAACTGCCACGTTCGAGCACGTTATGTCGATGATTCTCATGGTCAATGAGAAGGTATGAGTTTTGGAATTGTAGTTTTGATGTTTGTGGAATTAGGGTATGCTTGGTTGCTAAGAAACTGTTGGGCAAGAAAACTAATCCAAGTAGGTATTTTTTTGGGTTAGATAGTGGAACAATTATTTCATTTTCTCTGGTAGATAGTCCCGAATAGTGTGTTTCTTAGAGTTTAAGGTTCACGTATTCAGTTTTTAAGGTTTCCAAGCAGTGTAAGAGAGGAGGTAGGTTTTGGAATTAAACGCAATCAGTTACCAATTATGATTAAACTTGTGTCTCTTGATTTTTGGACTTTCAGTTTCGAGAGAATGTGGCAGCTTGGGTATGCTTTTATGACCGGAAAGATGTGTTTAAGGGATTCCTTGAGAGGGTTCTTCGGCTTAAATCGGTATGTCCCCATTTTATTGGAAATCCCTTATTTCTTCATTTATGAAAAATGGTTTAAGGGGTTTTCTGTTAATGCTTATTTTATTTTAAAGACACTCAGTATTACTGAAGTTTATATGGTGCTATGAAGCTTACGTGATTTTGTCTAGTACAGTACTGGTATTTTTTATATAGTTGGAATGGTTTATGTGATTCCTTCTCCATGAGTTATGAAAAATTTGCATAACAATTTTTAAAAATAGGAAACCTGGCTTTATTAATAAAAAGCAATGGTACAATACCGAGGACAATTTATTCTCTAAGGGAAAAACAAAATAAACTATCATCCACCTACAAAATACATCCAAGATGCATTGAGAAACAACAGCATGCCAATTTTGAAAACATAACAGAAAACGAAGCTCTCACTAAACACTGATGCCTAAAGAGAAGCCCAAAAGTGAATCCTTTCCCACAAATAATCCACCTTTTTACTCAATAGTGCTTGTGGGTTTGGTTTGTACTGATATCTTCTCATGATAGTGTCCAATATTCCGTTCTCCTATCTATTTTTCTTGTTATTTTCCTATTTTGTTATTGTTATGACTTTTTAATCCTTGAATGAAGACATTTACAAAATTTCTTGATTTATTCTCAATTAATATTCTACTTTTTCATTATATGGTGCTTCTCTCCATACATTTATCATGTTCATGTGTAGCAATCTTGCCTTGTTAGGTTGTTACATGTTGGTTGATGTCCTTTGGTAAAGTCAGGAGTATTCTGTATGTTTACACCCTGGTGCATAGTCTGTTAAATTTGCATATGATGTTCATGAGTAGCAATCTTGCCTTGTTAGGTTGTTACATGTAGTCCTTTGGTAAAATCAGGAGTATTCTGTATGTGTACAGCCTGGTGCATAATCAGTGTTAAATTTGCATATGATGAACCATCTGGTTAAATGGTCTCATGGTCATTGAGTACTCAGAAACTGATAGATGCTAATGTTTGACATTTCAAATATGGTTTAAAAAACTTGGTTGGGGGCGGGGGATATCAAGGAGATAAGTTTGATTTTTAATGAATTCTTCAAGTGTTTACATTTCAGACTTATATTGATGTTGTTATGTTTGCAGGGAAGAGAATTAAGTATAGCAGAGAAGACAAATTATCTAGTTTTCATGATTAATGCCTTTCAGGTATGGTAGCATCCTAATGTTTGGTTTTATACTTTTATCCGATATATCCTGAGCTAGAAATACGTGTTGGACGGCTACTCCCTATCAAGGGTGAAAATATCGGCCGTGCAGATAATATCGGACCTCCAATTTATGGATATTTCGGGGGATATATCAATATTGTTTTAGGTATCGCAAAAAATTGACAAAAAAGACAGATATTGGCCTTAAAACACAGAAGTTTGGAGTAAAACTTTCATGGATGTTAAGTACAACCCATCAACAGAACAAAAGGCTATAATTAAATTGATAAATGACCCATTGACAACTGACAACCCAACAAAACAAAGACATAACTCAACCCATTAGAAGGCATGAGACTTAATGATAAAGAGAGAATATGAGACAGAAGATGAACCCGAAAAAAGAAGAAGAATTTCACCTTGCCTACCCAGAGGTGAATAACTGGTGTCCCAAAAAAAGCAGTAGGAGTATTTAGGTTGATTCAGTGGCTGGGTTAGATTATTGGGTTTGAATTTGCATCTTCTTCCTTCAGTTACCTTCAAAACTAAAAAAAAATTTCTGGGTTATTTGGCTGGTATCGGGGAAATATCGAAGATATCGCAAGTATTGGAGATATATTGCTGATAGAGGGGAGAAATAGGCTTACCCCCCTGTATTGATGTCGACACCTGAAAATAGCGATATATCAGCCGATATTTTCGTCCTTGCTCCCTATAAACAAATCATTGTTGTTTCTGTTGATGTTACTAAATGATTGTTTATAATACGCTTCACCATTAAACTCTTATTATTTTGTCCAGAACCTATATCTACTTTATTACTTAAACCGGACTCTTAATTTGTTTGATTTTGAATTTCATTAAAGTGAGTGAATACTTCATGTGGTTATATTTAAATTGTTGGTTCTTATTGCACGGCAGTATCCTTAAACTCTTTGAACATCTGTAAAGTCTTAGCAAACTTTTGATTCATTATTTTTGAACATTTCCATTGAAATGTACTTCCAGAGAGTGATTTATGATATTTCAGTTTTTGATACTTGAGCAATCATCATCTGTGCGTTGTTGTGGATGATTGACAACATGCGGGAGCGTTAGATGTGGGGACTTCGTGATCCTGCAAACCTGTACGCTGTTGTGCATCCGCAATGCAACAGCGTGCAGGTGATATTTTTTTCTCAATACCTAATTACTTTCAAAATATGCAGTGAGATGCTTGATGCTTTTGCTAGATGTGTCTCAGGATTTTACATTTACAGCCAAATTTTCTTTCATTCTTTTCTTCTGCCGGTTAAACTCTTTTTTAGGATTTTTAGTGTATAACGTGTTTTATTAGTTTTTACCTTCAAAAGCATCAGTGTCTTTGACCTTTCTCTGCTTTGTTTAATCTGGACAGCCTTTGTTTCTTAAGTCCAGAAAACATTCATCTGGTCAAATGGTCTAATAGCCATCAACTATGTGCACATCATCTACTGCTAATAATATATGATTCTGGCCTTTGTAGAGGTTTAGCCTGCATAGTTTGTTCACCTATCTTGGCCCAGCATCAATTTTCTATATCAATCTGTGTACTGAGATTAATGACTTAAAGTAATTATAAACATACCAATTAGTCTTGATGCACTTATTTCTTTTAGAGGATCTGAACATTGTGGTGAAGTACATAAATGATTTGGCTATTGTGGTAAAGTACTTAATATCATACACATACTGAATTTTGTGACAGAGTTTGGAAGATGAAATTGTCAGTGACACTGTCCTTACGTTAGCAAGTTTGGAATCGTGGCACAGTTTGTCATATGGTCGTTTTCAGGTAACATATAAGTTTTCTGTTTTAAAAATCTATTTTTGTTGTCATCAGAACATATATATGATCTGGATTTTATGGTGCTTGATTTGCTTCTTTCATTTGCAGATGGAGCTTTGTTTTAATCCAGGTTTGATCAAGAAATGGAAAAAGATGATAAGAAAGGAAGCCAAGGAGGCTGCAAAACGAGGAGAGCCTTTTGACCCCTCAACTACACTTGAAGTTCAGTTCTTGAGAAACCTAATTGAAGAGTTCCTGGAGGTAAAATTTCACACTTCTAAATTCTGAGCAATGCTTGTGGTCTGTGCTTGTTAATATTAAGGAATTTATGGAACTATTATTTTTATTTTTGTGCCTGTTCTAGATACTTGATTCCAAGGTTGTACCCCCAGATCGTAGTATCAATGAAGATGATCAACTTGATGCTAATAGACTGGAGCATGTTGATGATGCTTGTGTTTTGTATTGTGAGAGGTTTATGGAATTTCTTATTGACCTCTTGAGCCAACTACCAACAAGGAGGTACATTTTGCATTTATGTTCATTTCTTATTGACCTTTCTATTTTATACATAAAATTTTGAACAGATAGGTGTTCTTTTTTACCATTCTCAATAATTGGGTAAATTTATGCTAGCATAGGTACAATAGTAGAAGAATGTTATGTGTACTACAGTTTTTCCTTTGATATAGTCATGTACTCTGCCAGTTTGTTTTTTTGCTAATTCAGTGTAATTGTTTGTGGAAATACGTTTGGTACTGTTAGGACGGTTTGTGAATTTCATGTTTTCCTGAATGTCATCATATGCCCACTCTCTTATTTTCTCTGTTCGTTTTAAATTTTGTCAATAACACAGAGGATAGATTCATTTCCGCAAAGATATATTGTTTACAGAAAATGGGTCACAATTTGGATCTTTTTATTTGTAAAACTTTTATACTTTTAACCTATTGGCATGTGCTTTTGTTATGAGAGTTTGAGCTTTCAATTTGAAGGCTATATTTTGCTATATTTTGTTTTATTCTCTTGTTGTTACATCAATTTTATCTTCTTTTGATTGCAGGTACTTGAGGCCTCTTGTTGCTGATGTTGCTGTTGTTGCCAAATGCCACTTGAGTGCTCTGTATAGACACGAGAAGGGGAAACTCTTTGCACAACTGGTCGACTTACTCCAGTTTTATGAAGGGTTTGAGATTAATGATCATGATGGGACACAACTGACAGATGATGAGGTGCTTCAATCTCATTACGATCGTGTCCAATCTTTCCAGCTACTTGCCTTTAAAAAGGTTCCTAAGGTCTGTATATAAGCAGTCATATACAGAGACTGATTTAAAAGGAGTTTCTGCTTTCTTATTCCGTGTTTTTCTCCAAGATTGATGCTAGTGTTCTGATTTTTTTCTCTCCCTGTTGTGCTTATAGTTGCGAGAGCTTGCATTGGCTAACATTGGTTCAATTGACAAGCGCAATGATCTCTCAAAGAAATTGTCTGTACTTCCTCCTGAAGAATTGAAGGATTTGGTTTGTTCAAAGGTATGTATGACAGATTGATAGGCATGTTAGTGAAGGTGGCGCAGTTTGAAAACTGCTATTTTGTTACCCAGAGCTGATATTTACTCTGCTAATGAGCATGGGGCTTTAATTTATTTTTCGTAGTGTTTTGTGTGGAAATTGTTAGTGAAAAGGTAATGTACACAATGCTTTCACTTAATCTAACAGTGTATTGTCGCAAGTTAATTACTAGTTAACAAAAAGAGGGGTGCTGCATTCCAGCCAAGCCATAGCCTGGTCCTAATGGCCACAGCTAAGACCTATCCTGGCTCTTTTGGTTATTCTCTCTTTCTTTTTTTCCTTTTTTCTTAATGATTTTCAAGTGAATAAAACTTAAACTAAGTTGATGAAACCATGGGCAACAGATCAGAAGTTAGAGAAGAGAAAAGGTGAGGGTGAAAGCGATATGCCGAATGGTGAATCCAGGGAGCAGGAGAGGTAGAGATAGAAACAAGGAGAGGGAGAGGCATGTATAGTGTTGACGGCATTGGGTTTAGTGAGATGAGTAGGTAGGGCAGCATGAACTATTTTATCTTTATTTTAAAACTTAGTATTTAATAAATGTTTAGTTGGGGTTGGTCAGACTTTCGACTTTGGACCATTATGTCTAGGCTGCTGAACTAGAGGCCAACTCTGCTCCTCTTTTGTAGGCTTTATTTTTTATACTGTTTAGTGGAGAAAGGAATTGGTTTAAGGGTCAAAAGTAATTCTGTTAGAAGAGGGAGAAAGATCACTCATGTAGACAACTTCTACTTTACTGAATAAAGGCTTAGTCGAGCTGACTTGATATAATGAATCTAGCATAAGAACTGTAATTGTATTTATCTCTCTCTCTTTTTTTTATAGGATAGTTGCGTTTGATTTTTGAGCTTTAATATTGAGAAAGTTAGAGATGAAGTAATCATTTTGCTCGAGTTTGTTGAGTATTCAAGTGAATCTTGTCTATCCATATTTTTTTTCTGTTTCAGGACGAATCTGTTGCAATTTTTATTTTGGTCTCTGAGTTATCTATTACTTGCGTCTTAGGAATGTCAGCTTTCCAATTTAGTTTTCTCCATGCTTCTCTCTCCCTCTCTGTCTCTCTGTCTCTCTGTCTCTCTGTCTCTCTGGGTATGTGTGCTTAATTTATAGTTGTGAATCTGTGCTAAATTTATAGTGATAAATCTCATCATTATGTAATATTGCGAATTTTTGTTTTGCTGATATTTGTCCATTATGCAGCTGAAAGTAGTTTCAAAGGATGATCCTTGGTCACAGAGGGTTGATTTCCTTATTGAAGTCATGGTTTCCTTTTTTGAGAAGCAGCAGTCTCAAAAGGAAAAAATAAATGCTCTTCCACTTTACCCAAATGAGCTGATTATGTGGGATGAAAGCCTTGTGCCAAGCATTAATTACTCTGGAGAAGGTTGTCTAGCCCTTCCGAAACTTAATTTACAATTCTTAACATTACATGATTATCTGCTCAGAAATTTCAATCTCTTTCGTCTCGAATCAACATATGAGATTCGTGAGGATATTCAGGAAGCGGTGCCGCATCTTCTTTCCTACATTAATAATGAAGGAGAAACTGCTTTTCGTGGTTGGTCAAGGATGGCTGTGCCGATCAAACAGTTTAGGATCAGTGAGGTAAAACAGCCAAATATTGGTGAAGTCAAGCCAGCTGCTGTAACAGCAGAAGTTACTTTTAGCGTTTCCAGTTATAAAGCACAGATAAGATCAGAATGGAATGCTCTTAAAGAGCATGATGTTCTATTTTTACTTTCTATCCGCCCTTCCTTTGAGCCTCTAAGTGCAGAGGAGGATGGAAAAGCTAGTGTGCCTCAGAGGCTTGGTCTTCAATATGTACGGGGTTGTGAAATCATTGAGATTCGTGATGAGGAGGGAACTCTAATGAATGATTTTACTGGAAGAATTAAACGGGATGAGTGGAAGCCTCCAAAGGGAGAACTGAGAACTGTGACTGTTGCTTTAGATACAGCACAATACCACATGGATGTCAGCAACATTGCTGCAAAAGGCTCAGAAGATGTTTATGGGACATTCAACATATTGATGAGGAGAAAGCCCAAGGAGAATAATTTTAAAGCAATTTTAGAATCCATTAGAGATCTTATGAATGAATATTGTATTGTTCCTGACTGGTTGCACAACATTTTTCTGGGATATGGTAATCCTTCTGCTGCACAATGGACTAACATGCCAGGTCTTTTGGGCACTGTTGATTTCAAAGATACTTTCCTTGACGCAGAGCATTTGAAGGAGTGTTTTCCAGATGATCAGGTTTGCTGATATATTTCCTTTTTGTTGAACTTTTGCCGGTCTGTCTGTTAGTATACTGGAGAGTGATTTTACTAAAGACTTTCTGGTTTGCATGTTCACTTTTCAGGTTTGTTTTATTAGTCCAGACGGTACAGAAAACTTGAATCCAAGGCCCCCTTTTCAAATAAGGCTTCCCAAGACGATCAAAAGCAGCACTAATGCTCTTCCAGGGAATAAGAAATCTACTGATTCTATCAGTGATGTCCCTGTGAAGAATTCTGATATTGAGAAAGAAAAAATTGTTGTTGAGGCATACACTCCTCCTGACCCAGGTCCTTATCCCCAAGATCAGCCAAAGAAGAACTCAGTTAGATTCACACCCACTCAGGTGCTATTCCTTCTTTTTAACTGTTTGTGTGATGCCATTTTGTTGCTTATGCGCGATTCTTAACTTTCATGCTTACATACGATCTTTCTTCTGTTGTTGCAATATCCACTTGTCTTATCTTAAAAAGAAAATTGAGGTAAAACCTTGGATGAATAAATAAACTACATTATTAAGCCAGGTTATTTTTTTGATACATTAGTAAGCAAGATTATTGAGGTATATTAGATTAATAGTTTCTACATTTTATACCCTCTTTGTATCAGCTTTAGTTATTCTCTGAAAATCACGTAACACAGTATATGATGTTAATAGTAGTACGAAATAGGAATTTGTAGATTGTTTTACTTTTTTAACATCTTTTAGTTCTTTGTGAAGTTATAATGGATTGGTAAAGTAACAAACTTCTAATTAGGAACCGTGTTTGTGTTATTTAGTCTCTGTTTTTAAAAGTTCTAATCTTGTTATGTAGGTTGGAGCAATCATCTCAGGTATTCAGCCAGGACTCACAATGGTTGTGGGTCCACCTGGTACGGGAAAGACAGATACAGCTGTCCAAATTCTGAATGTTCTTTATCATAATTGTCCATCTCAAAGAACATTGATAATCACTCATTCGAACCAGGCTCTCAACGACCTTTTTGAGAAGATAATGCAGGTTGAAATTTTAAATTCTAATATTTTAGTTGGTTAAATCCTGCATATAGCTTGCGTCCAAGCTGGCATGAAGTTTTAATATTTTCCTATTTTCTATTTTAGAGGGATGTGCCTGCACGCTATCTTCTTCGACTTGGTCAAGGAGAACAAGAGCTAGCAACTGATCTTGATTTCAGCCGACAAGGTCGTGTCAATGCCATGCTTGTGCGGCGCTTAGAGTTGCTAAGTGAAGTGGAGAGGCTGGCAAGATCTCTCCAGTTGCCCGAGGATGTAGGTTATACTTGTGAAACTGCTGGGTACTTTTGGTTGCTTCATGTATACTCGCGCTGGGAGCAATTCCTTGCTGCTTGTGTGGACAATAAAGATAAACCGTCATTTGTGAAAGATCGTTTTCCCTTCAAGGAGTTCTTCTCCAACACACCGAAACCAGTCTTTACTGGTGAGTCCTTCGAGAAAGATATGCGCACAGCTAAGGGTTGCTTTCGTCATCTTAAGACTATGTTTCAAGAGCTTGAAGAGTGTAGGGCATTTGAATTACTGAAGTCCACTGCTGATCGAGCAAATTACCTGATGACCAAGCAAGCAAAGATAGTTGCCATGACGTGCACTCATGCAGCTCTAAAGAGGAAGGATTTCCTTCAGTTAGGTTTCAAGTATGACAACTTGCTCATGGAAGAAAGTGCTCAAATTTTGGAGATTGAAACTTTCATTCCAATGTTGCTCCAGAGGCAGGAAGATGGTTATGCACGGCTGAAACGCTGCATCTTGATTGGTGATCATCACCAGTTGCCTCCTGTTGTCAAGAATATGGCATTCCAAAAGTACAGCCACATGGACCAGTCTCTCTTTACAAGGTTTGTCCGTTTGGGCATTCCTTATATTGAACTTAATGCCCAGGGTAGAGCCAGGCCAAGTATAGCCAAACTGTACAACTGGAGATACAGAGATCTGGGAGACCTTCCTTATGTAAAGGAGGATGCCATCTTCCATAGAGCAAATTCTGGGTTCTCCTATGAATATCAATTAGTGGATGTACCAGATTACCATGACAGAGGTGAGTCTGCTCCATCACCTTGGTTCTACCAAAACGAGGGGGAAGCAGAATACGTTGTCAGTGTCTATATCTATATGCGTCTACTTGGGTACCCTGCAAATAAGATATCCATATTGACCACTTACAATGGCCAGAAGCTTTTAATCCGTGATGTTATCAACAGACGATGTGCTCCCTATGACTTCATAGGCCCTCCCAGCAAGGTAAGTAATAAGATCACCCCTTCACTTCACAAATGGGCTAGAATGGCAATATATTATATTAAATATCAGGCACACCACACCAAACATATAAGAATCTAACCGTCCATTTGTGAAATTCAAAGGTTTGTCAGCAAGTTGTTGGCTCTGTAGGTTAGTTTAGTTCTCTTTGATCCCCTCAGAACAAAACACCAGGAACTATGAAGGTTTCTTTACATGGTATTGTTAATGCATTTAGGCCTCTATGGTGTGCTATGCCAGAGATAAATTTCCTGCATCCTGACCCATGAACTCTGCTAACATTTTTCGCTTTTTACACTTAGTGATTGCATTTAGTATAATACTGCTTCTGTCGAGCTCTGTGATCTCATTGGTGAAAAATGTTTTTCATTGTGTAATGCTCTCAGGTTACCACAGTTGATAAATTTCAAGGTCAGCAAAATGATTTCATATTGCTCTCTCTTGTGCGTACTCGCTTTGTGGGTCACCTTCGTGATGTTAGAAGATTGATTGTAGCCATGTCTCGTGCCCGACTGGGTCTCTATGTGTTCTGCCGCCGTTCTTTGTTTGAACAATGCTACGAACTTCAGCCCACATTCCAACTTCTACTTCAGAGACCTGACCACCTTGCTCTTAATTTGAATGAGATTTCACCAAACACAGAACGCCATGTTGAAGACACTGGTCCTATGCATCTTGTCAGCAGTGTTGATGAGATGATTGGTATCTACCAACAGCTTTATGAGGTATGCCTTCCATGCAATTATAATCTGTTTTCTTTAAGAGTTTCAAACCTCAATTTGAGTGAGTTGATCTCCTAGTTAGGTTACCTAGGAGAATATTAGTGAGATGACATGGGGCTCATCTCTCTCTCTTGTGCCTTTAGATTACACCCCCCTTCAGATTATATTATATGCTTTTGGTTATTCTTTACTGATAAATTTCAACATTTGACTGCCGTCGACATTTCTGAATTAGTAATCAGTAGAGAAAAAGCTAAATCTGCCTGTTGGCTGATGAGGACTTACTCTCTTCCAAAAGACTTGCTCCATAATCTTACTAATTGGTTGGAATTTCGTTATCTGGTTTCTGAAAGCTTTCTTCTCTTTGCCAGGTAAAGTTTCATCAGTACATGGCTTACTCAGGTCGAGTAGCTCCATCCATAGATGCATCTGAGGAGCAAACAACTCAGCAAAAGTCGATATCCGGGCAGCATCCCATGGATACAGATATACCTGTAACTTCCGATGGGGCACCAGAGGATAATACCCAGCATGGAAGCAATTTGGAAGAAGACAAAAAAATGGATGTCCTTGCAAATGGTCAAAATCTGGAGTCATCACTCGAGAACCACTCAAATGGGGGAACAGATGTGGAATCTAGTGGCGGTGACAGAAATGTGCCACCTGAAAGCAATTCTGAAGAAACAAATATGGAAGAGTAGTATGCTTAGCAGCGATCCCATGTGGATGTTCTTTTTGCGTAATTGGTCAATCTGCTAGATATTTGAGTTAATCCAGTCCCTTCGGTCAAGGGAAACCAATAACCAAAGCCTCAATACAATTCATTTAGCTGTGTGGTGATGTTTGTTGGTGCTGCGTGTGGGATGGAGAAGTACATATTGTGGAGATTGGCAAAGAGCATGCTTTTATGTACAGTGCGAAATTTTTGCAGAAATTCGTAGGAACTTTACAAGTTTATGGCTGGTTGAGGGGTTTGATTGTAAGTGAAATCCTTTTGTAGCACACATCACCTCTGTATCTTTGTTAATTATCAATTAGCGTGCTAACGAATTAACATGTAATTTGGGGATTAACTTAAGTTGGCTTCATCTTTTTCATGGTTTAGAAGTGATAAAGTGGAATTTATTCTGAACATTGGTCATTCCATTACCCCCAAAATATATTCATAATAAGAACTATTGAGTGAAATTTGTGAAATTTTAATTGAAAAATAAAACATGGTGAGACCTCTAAAAGGGCAAGAAAAAATTCAAAACATTTTGCCAACAGAAGATAAGCTGTTCTAACAGTTAATCATCAAATATTCTGCTTTTATTGCTCCTTTCAAAAAAGAACCTCAAATACGCACCAAATCTCATATGTTCTCTCTAAAGTCTGGTCATCACTCACATTCTAAAGAGATTAGGACTTCACTACGAAAAGTGCTTTCCAAGTACATTCCACACCACAAGGTTGAAAATATTATAGTCAAACTGAGGTAGTACTCTACTCATGCATGTCAAATTAAGTTACATTGTTATGATTATGACATACATGCCTTTGGTCAATGTCTGGAGAGAGTTGAGGTTGTCCTTGTCCATGCCTTTGGGGAGAGCTTCCAACTTATCACAACCCACGATAGAGATGAATGTCAGGTTGGAGGATCTTGTTGGCAACCCTCCTCTCGGGAAGGAAACAAGACTCGTACAATAATCAACTAATAAATATCGAAGATTGGCAAGGTGGCATAGGCCCTCAGGTAAGGATTTAGGATTTCAGATTTGCACAGCGCTCGATTATAATAGCCTGAAAACGAGTGTTACCATGAAAACTTTCAGTTATTGCCTTCATCTGTTCACAATCCCTTATGCAGAGGAATTTAAGTGATCTGGGTAGCTGGCCCCTGGATGATAAGGATGCCAGAGATGACTCGTACATGTCTAAGTATTGAAGACAAGATTCCTCCTCTTGCATCAAACAAGAAGGAGAAGACGAAGAACCCTCTACTTCCTCCTCCTGCTCCACTAATGATTTCAAATGTTGGCACCTGCTTATCTGTATTCTTCTTATACTTGTTGGTAAATGAGATCTTGCAAAATACATCATAGAAATGCAGAGCTCAATCTTTATTTCTTCAACATAAGGTGGAAAACTAGCTACTGGAATATAAAGTAGTAGACTTGGGCATTTATATATGTGAAGTGATTGAAGTGATGTCATGTGATGCAATTGAAGAATTTGAGAGTCACTTTGAGTAAGCAAACTGCGAAGTGATATCAGGTATGGCAGTAATCTATCTTCACTCTGCCATGAAGATGTCATGTTAGCAGCCATCAATTCTTTACCCTTTCTTAATCATCCTGTCATGAATCCCTCAGTTTGAAGCCTCAACTCTGAAAGTTTTGAAACACAGACAGACTCCAGTAACTCGAAGTCAATCTCACTTTTATACACCACCGCTTTGCAATTATGGACGTTGAATACACAAAGATGCTTATAGTCGGCAATTGAAACTACCAACTGGTCACAATCATGAACCATAAGACTTGTTAATGAATCAAGGTTTTTAGGTAACTTACCCTCTAGTCTGGGACATCTAATTGATCGAAAGGGTTCAAGTAGGGGAAAACCCTAATTCCTTGATCTCCTTCACAAGGATACCGTTCCTTCCAATGTTGCGTATCCTCAAACTCAAGGGTCTCCAATAGCGGAAAACACAAGCTTCCCTCTCCATAAAACTCAAGACCCACACTTTCCACTCCAGACATTCTTAATAAAGCATTTTGAGAGAAGGCAGTTGTCCAAGGGGTGGCAAGAATCGACAGTTACTACAATTCTCTAACCTTACAAGAACTACATTAGTGAATAAAGGATCTCCTATTCATTTTGAAAATTGCAAACCACCATAACCCTTGATCATGAGCTCTTTGAGATTTCTATGAGGTTTTAACATGTTCAGAACCTCTGATTCCTTTTCAGCTGTGTCACTCCATTCTAGCAGCAATGCATGAAGCCCTTCCTTGGCATTTAAATTTGCTTGTCTCGCATCCTCCGCATCAATTACATTCTCTAATCTTGAGAGGCACAATGTCCCTTGAAGATGCAGTAAGGGACCTATCTCTGTTACCCTTGACTCACCATCTTTGCCCACTAGTTGGGGAGGCATTCCTTCCAATGAAGGCACATTTGAATGGTTGAGATGGCGCAAATTAATTAAATTCCTCATGTTTGTAGGCAGTGCCTTCAATTTAGAACAATTTCGCAGTTCTTGTATTATTCATTGATTTCAATCAAGATATGTCACTGTTTAACTCCTCGTTGACGATATACATGCATAAAAAAAATAGATATTTATAAATAAACCCAATCCTAGACATGTATTTATAAAAAAAAACCCAAACACTATTTAAACATAGAAACACACCCAAAATCAACCCCACAATCAACAATTGTATATTTTTTGGGTGTGGTTATAAATGGGTTTTGAGTGTGTGTAATGATGGGTTTTGGGTGTGTTTATAAAGTGTTTTGAGTGTTGGGTTTTTTTATAATTTCAGCCCCCATTTTGGGTGTTTTAGTGAAACTCCCTAAAAAAAACACCTATATTGAACCAGATGATCACTTAATTCAGTGACTTGTTTGAAAATTTAGGTTACGTTAATGAAGTTTCAGTCATTCATTCAATTTATTAGGCTTTTTAATGCGCTAATAGTGAGACGCTCGCAATTAATATAATCATCTGACCTATTCCTGATACAAAAAACCTTCGGCAGTATGCAATTGCCAACGTTCAATGCATGTTGCACAAATATTTCCCAACAATCATCTTCTGCTATTATCTTATGAACTTGAGCGGCTCCCATCGTTCTTGCAACTTTAGCACCATGGGTTGTCACAACTAGCTCACTTGCAGGTGCTACAAAACGAGAAGGGAAATGCAATTTCGTCCATAGATTATAGTCACACGTGTTTCAAACATCCTCAATAACAAAAAGCGTTTTGGTTAGCAATGCCTTACTGAGGTTTTCTTGAATTACCTGGCAATACCTTCTGAGATTTATCTTTGGCTTGTCACCATCTCTTCCAACAATTGAATTATGTTGTAAGAGTTTTTAAGAGAGAGCTTGCAGTGCAATAACAAGATTGAAGACTATCATATAAGAACGTCAATAAGCTACAGCTTTAATGCAATTTAAACTTTTTATAAAATAAGGTGATTTTAGACTTAAAATTACAAGCAAATTCACTAGCTGCTAGTTTCAATCTCTTTTTACTTCTTCGCTGCAATGAGTGAACTGGTTCTTTACATTTGGCTAATCAAACAGATCTGTTGACTAATTCTACGCAGAAAAGGAAAAAGATTCTCTACATGAACTCTATTGGATATGAACTTAGGGTCATCCAGCAAAAAGCCACCACATTCCGATTGCATACGTAATTGTTGGCTTCATGCTCCTGAAAGTTAAAAGGCAAAGTGTCATACGTTTGCCTATGCACCGAGTGTGTAACTTCACATTTTGTTCAAAGACTCATTAGACAATAACAATACGAGATGCAGTGGATATCTTCTAGTCAAGTGTTTAATACGTCAAAAAGGTCATCATTAGGTACCCAAAACATTGACCAAAACAACTATACTACACAGTTTTAAGTAGATTTTAGAAAAGGCTTAATTGTAGCAATGGTCCCTCAAAACTATACTTGAAGTTACATTTTGGTCACTCAACTCCAAAAATAGTTACAGAGGTCGCCCAATTAGGTGGCGTGTTACATCATTGGTCCTAAGTCAAACTCTCTTAAATTTTCTGTCAAAAGTGAGGGTAAATTCGGAAATTCATCCACAACCCTCCCTCTCCTCCACAACCCTCCCCTTCCTCCATTGCTGCAACCCACGCCTTCCTCCTCTAATTCCTCCCAACCCCAATCCTTCTCTCTCTGAATTATATGAACCAAGTAAGAGCAGGACTAACCTTGTATAAAACTGTACTGAAAATTCTAATTAGGCAAACACCAAATGAAGTTCTAAGCACATAGGGAATCAGATTCGAGTTTTGACTTCACTTGATGAAGGCAAGCTTTAAGATCCTGAAGTTCTTCCATGTCTGAGAAACTCACAGCCTGAGATTACCCAAATGTGTTTATTTAGTCAGAATATGTATAGCATAAAAATCTGAATAAATGAAATTACTAGTGATAGAAAATATTTGTATTATACAGCTAAGTAAATAAATGAAAATAGGAATGGAAATTATAATTCTCAAAGTTAACTTTTTCTGAAATACCAAGTATCTTGCCTGTTTAATTGTGTTCTTTAGGTGCATCTCTGCTGTAAGAAGTTCACGACGGCTACCAGTAGACACAGAAATTTCCATATACACCTTACAGAGTTCCAAGGATGATTGAGCAAACTTCTTAAACCGATCTCTATCTTTCCACAAATCAGATCCCTGACAATATATCCTTGTGATTATATAAGCATTATAAAGGGACCATAACTGGTTTTAGATTGCAATTTAATGACAAATATTAAGTACAAATGAAATGGAAAAAGGAAATATCTAAAGCAAAATAATAAATAGAAAACTCATCATGTTATATTCATCACAGTTTGCAATGAGCCCCTGAACCAATGAGTGATGAATTTATCACATTATGATGTTCAAAATGGTGAGATAAGGATGATGCCAATGCACATGCCTCAGTCGCGACACGGATGGTACAATGGGACAGTTTTAATAGTTGGTTTATATTCAACATTAATAGATTTAAAATTAATCAGTAAAGGGAGAATGAGATAACCATGACTTGGAAAGATACTGCAAGTCCCTAACAACTGCCCCGCAAATGTGTAGAAATACTCTCAGTATTACTAGCACATCTATAAACCAATTTTCAAAAGATTAAGAAAACAAAAATTATAAAGCACTAAAAAAGTAATCATAATGGTAAATAAAAACTTAAAACTAGTAAGTCACTGCTAGAGATACCTGGTATGATCTAACTTGCTTTAATAAGGCTTCAGAGCACATTGTAAGGTCTCCTTTCATTTTGTGCCACCTTGCATACAAACCCCAAATATCTGCTCCATTTCCACTTCGAACTATCTACAAAAAGAAAAAAGGAAAATATTGCATGCAACTTATTACTTTACCCTCGACCAAAAAAGACATTACTTTTTAGGTAAATATACTGAAAAGACACCAAGAGGCTTCACCATTTGATTGGCACATTCCATCCAACATATAAATGTTAGAACAATGCCCAGAAATTTCTTATTAGTAAAGTTACACATGTCGAGAGAGAGTATGGAGTGATCTGACATTTTTGGTAACAATTAAGATCCTCATGATGAACTGTCCGCTTAGTTGATACATATGGATGACTAAACGATCTCCACTTTGATTATTTTTCGCAGAGATGATCTTTAAATGGTAATTTAGAAAATGAATGATTCCAATTATGACATGCATATGGTGAGGATTTGTTAATCACAACGGGAGACGGGTGGGGTGGACAAGGAGGTACACACCCTTGGGTGTCCCTAAGTATTGTCCACCCTCTGTAGCAGGCTACCCTAACCATACCCATAATTGCAAAAAATAAATAGATAAACATTTTAAACCCTAAATGATAATCCATAACTAAGTTAACCTATGTTAAAATATAAATAAAAAAATTTGTTGGCCCACATCCTTCCTTAAGCTTCTGAGAATAGTAGAAATCTAACAAAATCAAAGTAGACCTTTCAGTTCAAATCTCTGTATATCAACCACCCAATAGTTGGTCAACATTTTTTTTTATACCCAGAAATCTGCCAAGCCGCTTTGCAGACAAAGCTTTGAAACAGAGGCACCCCACCGAACCCTACAATCTTTGGGAGGCAGGAAACACTAACAAAAGCAAGATAGGTACCTTTGGGATTTTCGAACCTCAGACCACATGGAATCAAAACATGGGCCTGACCATTAGTTGGTCAACATCATAAAATAGGGCCCGTTTGATAACCATTTCAATTTTAGTTTTTAATTTTCATTTTTCGTGCTAGAGTATAGAGGAAAATGAGAGTGAGGATGAGATTGAGAGAGAGGATGAGAGGGGAGGATGAGAGGAATGAGTAACAAAAGTGAAAACAAAAACTTGAAAGTGAAAACAATTTGAAATAGATTTCAGTTGTTAGTCTTTGTTTTCACTTTTGTTACTCCTCCCTTCCATCATATCCTCTAATCTTCCCTCTCAATCCCATCTCCACTCTCATTCTCACTTCCATTCTCCCTCTTTTTCCTCTATACTCTAGCACAAAAAATGAAAACTAAAAACTAAAATTGAAATGGTTATCAAACGGGCCCTAAGCTTTTGAAAATAGTGCTAAACCAAAACAATAATCAATAAACACATGCAGAAGTCTAATAATAAGCATTGGAAATGATCAATCAGTACCGGGCAACTGGTTACTGTTCATGTTAGTAGAAAATCTACTGTAAAAATATAGGTCAGGGAAGCAAAGCAAACAAAAGGAAATGATAATATCGAAATCATACCTGCTGTAGAACTTTTCCAAGGAACTCTACTAAGTGCTCAGTTTCCCGAGATTTTCCCACCTCAGTGGGACAGTTATCTTCATCCGTCATATCTGGAGTCGTATGTGCAGCCCTTATTTCGACCTCAGCCACAATTCTGTCCAATAATTCAGCATCGATTCTTTTATTATTAGTAATATCCAACACCATCCGTGCAGCTTCTAGACCCTATAAGAAAAATAAATAGAGTAAGAACAGCTGAAAACTAATACTTAATGATGGGCATAATCAGTCCACGTGAAGAAAATTGAAAGTGATAAAGGATATAACAATGGAATTCCCTAAGGTAGGTGATCTCAAGCAGCGAATGTGTAGACATGTGGACCTGATCAATGAAGATCTGCCAAAAGACCAAGCGATTCAAATTTACTAGGCTTTTTTCTGTTAACTATTTTTTCCAGTTCACGAATGTTGATCTGAAGCAGTGAACAACGTGTAGACATTCAGACCTTATAAATGAAGATATGCAATATAACTCTAGAAAAGACCAAGGGTTTCAAATTTACTAGTTTTTTTTCAATTAATTTTTCTTTCCAGTTCATCAATGTCCTTTGCCATGCTCCAAATCAAAGGCAAGGTTTCCATATCACTTTACAAACCAAATCTAAGCCTACCAAGACAAGTTTACATTGTGAGCTGTCACATGTGAAAATAAATATGCTACTGAGACAAAAGCACTTACCTGACCAAAATTGCCAACATCTACGGCTACATGGCTGTAGTTCTCCCACAGTTGCCAGCTGTTTCGTCTGTGATCAGTCATGTTCAGTCATTACATAATCCAAACTGTCGATAACAAATATAAAGTTTTGAAAAGGGAAGGAGGGCACATGCGAGACGGAGAAACACAGAGAGAGAGAGAGAGAGAGAGAGAGATAGTTTAGTCAATGGAGGAAGACAGAACTTGAATTTCAGAGCTTCTCTAAATGCAATGAAGGATTCTTTACTCTTCTTTTTTATCATATGCCTGCATAATTGGAAAAGCAAGAAACAAAAATTAGTTGAATTGATTTTCCAAAATAATAATAATAACTAAGACATCATGACCACTCTATTATTTGCATTCGAAAATTGTATATTCATACAACAAGACAAAAAAAATTCAAACTGACTAATAATATGACATCACATACATTCATCATAAATTAGTCATTCAAACTGTTTAGCAGTTACTGAAATATGACTAAATGTGAAACAAATTTTCACTTGTAATAATTTAATTTCGTTGAAATGAAGATCATGTATTTACTTTCTATTATAAACCAAAAAAGAAAATAACAACCTAAGTTTAGAATATGATTTGGTTACTGTACGTTTGTTTATTTCACATCAAAAAATAGTGTATTACTGTGTGAACTACACTGAATAACATTACATCATAGTCTTGCAAGTGTGTTGTTAATTTTATCTAACAAGTATAAGACAGGGTTATTATAAGAAAAGATGTTTGTACTGTGGTGGTTAGGCCCCTCACCAAAGAGGAAGGCGTTTATCAGTTTGAATCCCTAAACCTTAAAATCTTACTATTGGACACTATTGCAAGGAAAAAGTAAGGCTAGCAGACACTATTGGACACTTTAGTAATCCAACTAATGCAAAATATTGTAGAACAACAGAATTTTGCCAGAAATAGCTAAAATTCTACAAGATAATGACAATACTTTACCAATATTTTCTAGTTTTTAGACTTTTTTCATAGACATAGCTGAAACCCCCATTAAAATCAAGAAGTCTAATTCCAAGATAAGAATGTACGTAAAATATAACTCAAAAGCTCAAATGGGTTTCGGCACCCAGTGCAACCAGAAGCAAAAAAAAACACTCAAAATGTTATCACGATATTGAGAGATGAAGAAACAAACAAAAGAAAAGAGGAATATTCAGAGAGGACATACAAGACAAAGTAAGGGGTAGAAGGCATACAAACAAGCAATATTATTCCATGCCTCCCCATTTTCAGGATCAAGTTGAACAGCCCGAGTAAAAGCATCCAATGCCTTTTCGGTATCCCTAGCCTGTATATCATCTCAGCAATAAGCTTAACACTTGTAAGAAGGAATAAAGATAAAAAGGCAGTATACAGTACAACTCTCCTCATTTCCATACATCATGCAACCTATAAAATGAATAATAATGCAACATATCATGGATCACACAAGTTACCTTCAACGCAGCAGCCCCAAGTGCAAACCAGCCATCGGGATACAAAGAATTCAAGGCCATTGCAGACTCCCTGGAATATGGAATGCAGAATGTGATTGTGTATCTAAATCAATTATGAAATACAAAGATTATCAAATAAACAAATGATATATTTGAGATGAGTGAGGCAGGAGGAAGGCTTTACACGAAAAAAGTACCATAGGGTTTTTGATTTTTCATAGTCCCCTCTATTGTATGCACTGCGAGCAAGAGACCGCTATCAAATAGAAAAAATAAAATTAAAAATCTGTGAAAGATGACTGAGAATGTCTTTTCATAAGGAATGAGTTTCAGGACATAACCTTGGCTCGAGCTGATCTATCATTTGAAACTTCCAGGGCTTTTTCAAAGCACGCATCATCATTAGTAACATCACCCAATGAGCACCTAGAAATTATTTTAGGAGTTCACTCTTAAAATTATTATGTCATGTATTATAGGTTTTAAAATGCATTAGGGCATGCATGGAGACAGCAATAGTGGGAATAAATAAAAAGAAACTTCAGAGCCATCCATATTGAAATAGAGATTCAAGACAAACAAATATGAACACAATAATTGTGTCCTAAATCAGTACTAAATTAAAAATAATAAATAAATAAATAAACTATAGTCGTGTTACTCTTGGTTATATTTTTAATCTGAAACTGGGCATGTTCCTTTGGTTTCAAGTTCTGTAAGACTATATAAATGGCACAAAGATATGGATGCACCTCAATATGCTGCCAAAAAAAAAAATGGGACATGGAAAATGAGTCCAGAAAATATGTGACGTTGAAGGCCTTGTCAATTTTCATAATCAGATAACAGTGTGTTAAAAAACAATGCACAAAGATTAGGAGGGCAAACATAAAATATCTCATATTTTGTACATGGATTGGTAAATAGGTTTCAGACTTGAACGGAAGACCTCTCTCTCATATTCAAACACGCCGACTAATAAGGAAAATACTCAGATAAATTTACTAGTAGTTCACTTTGAATAAGGGTAATATCAAAACCTGCGTTTATTTTGAGGAAATCAGCACTCAATATAACTTTTACAAGTTGAATGGATTAGAAGAGACCGCAAGATAAATTTAACTAACGTTTGAAAATAAGGTTTCTTGGTAAGTTAAAACAATTAACAAAAGAAAACCTAACACATACCATAACCTGGGGTCATTGGGTGTTTCAGAAAGTCGTGTCTTGATCAGTTCAACAGCTGCTGCTTTCTTCTCCAATAGGCTGTTTTCATAGTACCTCACATGAGACTCCATTCGGCAACAAATGGTGAGAAGTAAAAATGAAATAAGAGGATTCGATTTTTCCATAACCATTATGTGTCATCATACCGGTAGCAGAATATAAGATTATCCCATAACTCTAAATCCTCAAAAGTTTTAACCGCCTCTCCTATAAGACCACAGCCAACTAAAAGTTCACCATATTCCCTAAAATGAATCCGAAATAGACAAGAACAAGAAATGCCAATAAGAAACAACATATAGCAGAATATAGAAAGCCACAATAAAATTCCTCATCAATGTAAGATGAAGATATACTTCCGCAGGGCAGGAATGGTAGGAATTTGAACGCCATAGCAGAAAAGAATCCTTTCCGCCACTCCTGGAGAAGGGTCATAGAAACCCTGAACCTGAAATAATAATAAAAAACATTGCTGCTGTAAAACGAACTCTCAATAAGTAAATGGGTTAACTGAAATACAAGAGCTCGAAAATAAAATGACCATGAGCATTTATCTTTGAAAGCCAGAACCACATGAAGAGAAGCAGATATCAAAACAGTGCTCATTTCTAAATAATATAAAATAAACAAAGCTATTATACGTCTAACAATGGTAGTAAGTCTACATCTGGCATCAGAGAAATTAAGTAACTACTTCAGACGACGAGACCAAGTTCATAATCTTTTTTAGCATCAGTAAATAGTAAAAAATTGCATGCCAAAGCCAGCTTCTGCCTCTACATAATAGTGTGTTCATGCGGTTATACTATATGTGTATGAAGTGCATATTATATTTATAATTGGATCAATTTTGCATGAGATTTACCTAACTATTCCTTAGAAAGAGTGTTTTAACTAACGTAAAACTTGATTCACCCCCATGTCTAGTTGTGTTTTAACATTTTTCAGCTACCAATTAACATGGAAGTATGAGACTTAAAAAGGAAATGCATGGATCCTGAGAGCTGGATCCATTTAGAAAACTGGAGGAAAAAGATTCTGATCGAGAAGAACAGAAATTATGCCAAAGAAAAAGTTCAAAATCTTAAGAAAAGATGCTACGTAATACCAATTTTTCCATCATCAGCAATGCACGTTCCTTTGTGTGACTACGTGTTGACTCCCACCGAATCCGTAGGATGTCACAGAAACATCGTATCTGATACAAAGAAAAGAAATTTACCACATTAAATAATCTCAAAATTAAGGAAATCTAGGTCAACAATATATCAATCTCACTGAAGAGTCCACAGTACAAAAATCTCTCCTCTCCTCCCTCCCTCACTCCCTCCCTCTCTCATCTCTCATCTCTCATCTCTCGTGTCAATGTGTGCAATAACCTAATTAGAGAGAAGCAGAGTGATTTGGGAGGTTCAGCCCTATCCTATTAGATACAAAAGATGTGTCATTGATCATAAAAGTAGCTTATGGACACTCTCAAGGTGCAATAATTAAGATATGATCCATTCCATGGGCTGAACTACATAGTTTTGGGATACTGAAATTGTTTGTTTGATGGACTGACCTTAGTAAGTTCAAAAGGAGTAGGTTCCCAGCCAGAACACAGAATTACTAGTAAGAAAAATATTTGGCCCCTTGGTAACTTATGCCAGATACGTGAAGACTTGAAAGTACAAAAGCAAAAATATAAAGCAAGGTCATGTGGTATGGACTCTGGACCTGATGCAGACAAATGGCATTAGAGAAGCCTTATCTCAGTGTGAGTTGGGTCATGAAACACATTCACGGGGTACAGTATAGCCATTACTTGTTGAGTATAGGAGCCTAAAAAGGACAATGCAAAATCTGATGAAATTATTAGAGCTTGTGGAAAGTGGGGATTTATAATTTATCAGAGATTTTCAAAAGTTTTCAAACAATATTTTCTTGAAATAAAATCCTTGTATGAAACTTTTATGAAGTACAAGGAAGAAACAGGATTTGAAGGTTTCACCAATTATTATGGGAAAACATGATAATGGATATTTGTGGCAAGTCAAATTATAAAAGTTCTCTCAGCTCTTTTCGCTTAGTTGAAAGAGGTATAAAAGATTGAAATGCAAATGCAAGGTTCAAGAATTAACATAATGATAAACAAGAAATCAAAGACAAGTTCTAGGCATACAGTGGACTCCATTGCAGTTCGCTTATTGGAGTTTTATGAAGAAATGTTTCAGCAGGAGTCATCAGAAATGTATATCTAAAAGAGGGTTTATGACCTTTTCAGATTGTCGTAGTTCAAGGCCTTGTACTTGTATATCTACATGGTCTAGAAAGCTACTATAGTGCCTATATATGGCAAAGGCTCTGACAGGAAATTATGTCACTTTGTCAGGACTCTCCCTTTGAAAACCCACCACAAAATGTAGGAACACCGATGAGGGAAGCTTAAATTATATGTTTTTTTTACTCTCCCCCCATATGTTCATATTTTACTCTATATTATATGTTTTTTTTTATATAAAAAGATCCACTTTGTATGGCAGAATGGCTTCCTTTCTTAAAAAAAAACAAATCCTTTCATACTCGATAGTCGAAGTCTTAACATGAATGGTGTCTTCGACACTATTATTTGTTTGCTGTTGTTAACAGTTAACAGAAATTTATCTGTTAGTGCAGCATGTTTAAGCTGGTTCAGTTGGCGCTTGGAAGACTTCCAAAAGACTATTGGCTTACCAACCAGAAAAGTTTCATTTCTAACAATATAAGAGATAAGTCATTGAACTTTTACGATATGTTGAACACTGAAATTCTTAAACTGTTATCAGAAAGAATGATTCAATAAAAATGGAAAATATACTGAAATTCAAAAACCATACAATGTTGTGATTTTATACTTACAGTAAAGTATGACGACTGCTGAGAATTAATTGCCTCTATGTAAGGAGCCATTTCCCATCCTGAAACAGAGATTGGGATGCTGAGACATCAAAGACTATAGACTCAACCGTACGTAGTAAGAAAGTTATTGTGCTCCAATAATAAAATTGAAAAAAAAATAGTAGACATTAAGTTCTGTTAATGCCCTGCTTGAATATTGTGAATATGGGTAACATTACTACATATGTATAGATCAAGAAAACTTACTTTGCATTTCATCATGTCGTGTACCCTTCTCAATTAGAAGGCATTTAGCCAGGATCACTGCCTGATGGACTGCACTCAAAGGAACAGCAGCAGTACCACCAACTTGAATGCCTTCTGAAATAATTCCAGAATTGCTATCATTCCCTAACAATTTTGGGGTCATCAATATGTCAGAGGCCTCATAGGTTTCAGATGGATGCAGATTGCCAATGCTAGAATTGTTTGTCTGGGAGCCAGGGCATTCTGAGACGCAGCTACCACTGCTCTTCGAAGAAGTTGGGTTTGCTAAAAGCACCATTTGTGCCTTCGGTTCTACCTTTAGGGCAAAAATGTAAAGCTAAGAAGTAGTTTTGATATTAAAAGAACAGAAATAATAAAATTCTTTTTACATGCATTCAACATTTACCTGATGTACAGTACGGAAGCCAAGAACACCTGTAACAGAAAGCTGAAGACCAGCTGCTGCTTCAGCTGATTCAAAATGTAGCCTGATACCACAAAGGAGCCTCAGCAAATAAAATGAAATAACGGGAGTAAAAGAAAAGCCTAATCAGCATCCAAATAAAGACTCCAATTATGGAATATTTATGAAACCAATCAACAATGGAATTAAAACAAAAAACAAAAAGCAAGTGAAGACGTTCAGCCAACGCGCACACACACACCATTTATGTTCACAAAATATGGAGACACAAAACAACTTTATGGTGCAAAAAAAAATTCTCTGAATGTTGAATTTGTTTGATAATAATACTGGAATTAAAACTATCCTTAACAAATTTTAGTTTTCACCAACCTCTCTCCATACCACAAAAGAAAGGAACTGCATAAACTTTAAACTTATATATGTTAGGTTTTACATAAACTATTGTTTCATTATTTTATGAAACGAGGATCATAGCTTGACACTCACCTAGTTAGGCTTTACTACCATATTGATAGCTATTATAATCACTGTAAAGACCAGCAACTTTGGACATCAACTGAGAATCAGTGTTTGAACTCTCGAGAGCTTTCTACAGGAAAAAGGCAAAAATATTGAGGTATTGCAGCATGTAGGCAAACTTTTGGGTGGCTTGGTTAGAAAGGAAAGGTAGAATGTTTGAAGGAAAAATTGAGGGAGGAGCAGAATTCTGCACTTTCAGGCTTCTCTCTTGAATTTTATGTGCATCATGTTGTTGTGTAATTGTGTGTGATTAGAAGGTTAGAATTGCTCTTTTGCTTTGTTGGTGGACTACATGTCCACTGTTCAACAATAATGGTTATTTCACTAACTTTATTCTTTTGAAGCCTTTGTATAAAATTAAATTAAATAAAGAAAGAAAAAAGAGTTCTCTGACCAATGCAGATAAAAGTACAATCTCCTTGATTATTTATTCAGAGTACTAAATTTAACCATTTGTATATACATCAGAGCAGGTAACAAATTTAGATCAAAGTAAACCAACAAAACATAGCATGACAGGAAGATGAAAACTTCTACTGATTAGCGACCTCCCATGGAAGTGAAATATTGAAAATTTCACTTGCTTATTTTAGCAAACCAAAAAAATAAAAATAAAGCTCAAGTGCTTGTAGTCCAGTGGAGGAATTAACAAGAGACATCAATTAAACTTTATTTGGAAACAAGTTAGACCCTTCACAGCATACATTATATATAATGACATATTAATACGATCATTAATAAGATGGTTTCTTTATAGGAGATTATTATTCACTAATAAGATGGTTTTTTTAAATGCTATTTCTAATAAGATGTTTAGTTGGAGCATACTAACCAAAATGCCAAAAAAAAAAATATCCTTGACAACTCACCTGCATGAATCAACTCTTGCATAGGTGTATTCCATTATTCCAGCTTCCAGATAAATCATTGAGACAAGTGACGAACCCTCACCATTACGTAAATTGTTACCCCAATAAGTTGCTACTTTCTCCAAAGTGCCAAAATGATTCAAAGTTTCACTCGTAAAGACTTGCAAAAGATTGAACAGAGAAGAAGACCGGTCATCAAGAATTCTTTGATGGAGAAGGGTGATCCTAATGAGCCACCATGAAATGCTCCTAATTCCATATGTAGAAGGCACACTTCCGTCAAATAACAAATCTTTCATCTTCACGGCCAGCATCTTCGCATAAACTATATACTACAAAACAACACCAATTCACATATCAAAGTGCGATTTTGTAAAACAACTAAAAATAACAATCATTCAGAATTTGAACATATAGTTACTTATAATTATAAGTTAGGAAAGATGCAACTAAACCAAGCTCATAATTTGCGTGAACTTTCAAAGAAGTCATCGCACACGGAAAATAGGCAAAATTGATACAGAAATGAAAAGTTCTGGGCCTATATTAAGAAAACAGTCCAAGCATAAATTAATTGGCAAAATGTAACAATCCCAAAAATAGAAAAGGCAGTACCTGAATATTGGATAACTTTCCAAGCAAGTCAGACCCAGCAGCCATAAGCTGATTACGCGCCCAATTCTCCCACTCATCACATTGAGGCACTTCCAGCGGCAGAGGACACTTTGGCAACCCCTCCAACGGTCTAAATTTCCAAATTCCCAATATTTAAAATTAACCCAAAAAAAAATTTCAATTAAATTTTTTTTATTTAACTCAAGTTTTTTTCTTTTTAACTTTTGAACTTACCCAGTCAAGTTACATTGAGCAAAACCGAACAAGGCAGCCACGGCAATGCACAGAACCACGATGACTCTGTAGGCCTTGTCCTTGCCACTATCATTCTCTTCTTCTTCGCATTCCTTGGATATAAACGACTCAACTCGGTCCAGCAACTCGGAGTACACTCTGTCAGCGCACTCCGCCGAGTCTCCGAGCGAGTCGAGCGAGTCAGACTCGGCGAGTTTGAAAACGACGCGGTTTACGTCGGGGGAGGTGAGGGCTTGGAGGTAGTGGCCCGACTCGATGGAAGTTAAGAGGTCGTTGATTAGAGGGTGGAGGTGGTGGGTGGGGTGGGCATGATCGGACGGTTGGGGATGGGGTGAGGGATCGGACGCCGGAGACTGGAGGGTGAAGCGGAGGAGACGCAGCTCGTACCCGCGGAGGATTGGGAGTTCCGGTAACGTTTCGGACATTTTGTTAACTAGTCAGTGACGGAGTGCGAATGTTTAGGGTTTAAGTGAGGTAGAAGGGATTTTGGGTTTTAGAGTGTAGTTATGATTGCATGGGGTAGGGTGCATCATAAGAAGCAATGGATGATAAATTTCTGACGCAAGTGATGTTAGAGCACTTACACCCCAAAAAGCAAGGGCAAGGCAAAGGCAAGGCAAGATTTGTCACTATTCATGTGAATAATGGTAGCCATTATCTTTTTTGTTTCCACTTCAAAGGGCAAGGGCAAGGGCAATTACTATTCACTTTAATTTATTTTCTATTTTTTATATTGAAACTATTAATTTTGATAAGATTTTCGGTTGCCACATGTCACTATTTATTATAAAATTCTCATCTCAAATTTCAGATTAAATTTTCGGATAAGATTTTCAGTTGTCACATGTCCATATTTATTATAAAATTCACATCTCAAACTTCAGATAAAATTTTCGAGTAAGATTTTCAGTTGCCACGTGTTCATATTTATTATAAAATTCACATCTCACTCATCATACAATTGAAATACTCCTGATCCTCATAATTCAAAACAATCGAGTACAAGGACGACTCAATCATTGGCGGAGGCAATTCCACCAGATCACGACGTGGGGGAGTATTTTCCTTCGGATGACGTAATAGTGCCATTATTTCCTCCACGGAACGCCACCACGGGAACTGATTGCGGGCATTATTCACTTGAGGGGCCATGTGTAATGGTTTTCTCCACACAATTGAACGAACCATGTGTAGTGAATTTTGAACAAATCTTCACAATGTCCCAACATTGGTATTTTTGAATCTTTTATTACCTTAGCCAATGGCACAAAACCACATTTGTGCATAAAGAATCTATTAAAAAAAAATGGAAATCCAAGAAAATATATATATATAAATGACATTAAATTGAATAATACGGCAATTAGAAATTTGTTACCTCGTCGCCAAGATTTTCACCACTTAGAACCATTTCCCTCGCTTTTGCCAACCCATCTCTCTGTTTCCCTAACTCTTTATTCAAAATATTTTACCTACTAGCCAAGGCCATTTTCGTCTGAGTCGAACCCGATCTTTCACAAAATTCTCCATGAATTTTTCTCCACATATGAGAGAAGTTCATCTCATTGCCCGTGATCCGAAAATGACCAACTTTGACCCAACACTCACACAACTAAATCTCTTCAACGGTTGTCCACGTGCCTTTGCCTTCAATGGAAGAGGCCATTTATTTTTTGACACAAATGGAATTTAGTGAAGGAGAAAAATATTTGGTGTGGAAAGTGAAAAATATTTGAAGGAGAAGAATTTGTATGAAGATTTGTTGTGGAAAGTGAATAATATTGGTAGGTATTTATAGAAAAAAATTTAGAATTTTTTGGTATTTTTTAAAAATCCCTAAGGAGAAAAATATTAGGTGTGGAAAGTGAAAATTATTTGAAGGAGAAGAATTTGTATGAAGATTTGTTGTGGAAAGTGAATAATATTGGTCGGTATTTATAGAAAAAAAAAATCATAATTTGTTGGTTTTTTTTTTTTAAAAATTTCGACCCGTTGGATTTCTCAGAAATCCATGATTGGAGCGTCCAGGAAGCGCCACGTGACTTCTTCCCGTTGGTTTCTGTCAGCGTGACGTCATGGCTAACGTCAGCAGCCTTTGGGCCACAGCCCAGGCAATTCTTGAGCATGGACTTGCTTGAGTTGGTGGGTCCCACCCCTTGCCCCGACTGGACCTTAAGCGTTAGAGGAGTTTTTTGGGCCTGGGGCCCCTTTTGACGGCCCTTCCCCCTTGCGGTGGAAGTGCTCTTAGAGGTTACTATGACGAAAATTTTAAAATAAAATAAAAAATCAATTTTTTTTAAGAATAAGATTTCATTTAGGCCATCTCCAAGTGAAGAGGGTTACATTTAGCCCTCAAAAAAATGATTTTATAAGAATATTGTCAGGCTATATTTTAATATTTTAATAATTTTTAGTATATTATGTAAATTTATTAGTTAATTTAATTAAACTACTATTTATATCTGTAGGGCTTTTTCGTTCCAACAGCTTGACGAATGGGCCTGGGCTGCTGTAAAGAGCAAATGGCTGGAATCGCCCCTTGTGTCTGAGTTCGAGAATCAAACCCCAAGTGTGCTTCGAAAGGGCAGCGGAGCCTTAGGAAACACCCTGGTTATCTTCACCAACAAAAAGACAATTGCTTGCAAATAAATATTTAGGCTTGGCATGAGAAGCTTGTGGCATGGGAGCTGAGCATTCGTGAGTTTAGCATGAGTGAGAGAAAGAGCTGTGATTTCCTATGAGGAACAGAGTTTTTAAGGCAAGGGAAGAGAGGATCTAACGAGGGCTTGGTCGAAAAGAGGAAGAAGGAGATAAGGAGAGGGCAATGGGTGGCTTAAGTGATTTTCCAGCAGCTTGACGAAAGCTCTGTCAAGCACTGGAACAGTTCTGCCAGGAGGGAAAATGGGGAAGAATGATGAATAGTGCACGAAATTGCTAGGTTTTGAAGATGAGAGGGAAGCTTGCTCTCTGGATGTGTGTTATGAGAGAGAGAGAGAGAGAGAGAGAGAGAGAGAGAGAGAGAGAGAGAGAGAGGAAGAAGATGGAAGAACAAAGCATGAAACTGAAGGATTCCAAAGGGGATGCTTGCCTTCGATTGATTCTCATGGTTGCTGGGAAGCTTGCAGCAACCAAGGTGAGTTGTTTTGCTAGGTAGAAAGTGGCTCCTTTTATAGGCGATAGAAACCCTTAATTTTGTCAAGCCTCCTTCCCTCTTTTCTTCACTTTCTTCCATTTAATCTTGTTCGGTGAAACTTCCCCAGCCTGAACCTATAGGCATGCAGCTTTTTGGGGTTCCAAGGTCCTCAGGCAGCAGGACTTCTCTATGTGGGTGAGGAGCCACCCACTTTTCCTTCTTGTTTTCTCACTAAAGCTTGTAGAGGAAAGAATGGGTAAGGGTGCTGGTCAAAAGGTGATTCCATCAGCACATGGTTTTGCTTGGTTTTGGTGGTTTGGCTTTGATCTGGTTTTAAGAAAGGTGCTGGATATTTCCACGATGTGGGATATAAGACGCTGGGCTGTTTTGTTTCTAGCAGCTGGAAGTTTTGGCTGATGTGGGATTTTTCAAGTGTTGTGGGCTATTAGGTTTTCTTAAGGTGATGGGCTACTAGGTTTTTCTCTCATGCTTACCCATATGTTTGGGCTCAAGGAATGGGCTTGAGTTTTGGTGCTCCCAAGTAGCCCAAAACTTCCACTCCTTGGACCATCAATGGGCCTCGTGAATATTCGTAACCATCCATACCACAACCCGCTCAGCAAGCCCCAGGCATTCGCGTGGCTTGGGCCCACTTAAGCTTGTAGCGTGGCGTGTTGCTTATTTTCTTGGCGTGGCATGTGTGCAAGCGCATATGACGAACTTTCGCGTGCCCAAATCGGGTTTCTTCTTTGTAAGGTATTGCATTGAGCCGAGAATTTATTTGGGCCGAACCGTGGATTTTTTTTGGGCCTCAACATTAGCCCCCTTGATTATTGGGGCCATGAATGTGTATTGAAATGGTCCAAATAATCAATTTCCAGCCCAAAATAAATTGTAGTGGTATGGCATGGCATGGGTTTAGGAGCAACTCAAGGATGACCAGTTAAGGGTCTCTGAAATTACAGCCAGGTCTTTTCCGGGAAGGTTGGAGGGGTCGCAATGGTCCCGCTTAAAACCCAATCCTTCTTAAACACCGAGGGTGTTGCCTTAAAGAAATTTCCTAGACACTGTAATTTTGGAGGTCACTTACTAGAGTTACCAAGAGTTTGCCCATTTTGTGGCATGACAGAGAAGAAAATGCTTGGTGGATTAGCTTAGCTTGCATGACTCATTTGCTTGAGTGAATAGAGAGGCTTGATTTTGCATGATTGTGTGCTTGGATGCTTGGCATTGGCATGTATGCTTGGCTCGGGCTTGTATGCTTGGATGCTTGGCATTAGCATGTATGCTTGGCTTGGGCTTGTATGCTTGGATGCTTGGCATTGGCATGTACACTTGGCTTGAGCTTGTATACTTGAATGCTTGGCATTGGCATGTACACTTGGCTTGGGCTTGTATGCTTGGATGCTTGGCATTGGCATGTACGCTTGGCTTGAGCTTGTATACTTGAATGCTTGGCATTGGCATGTACGCTTGGCTTGGGCTTGTATGCTTGGATGCTTGGCATTGGCATGTGTTGGAAGGATGTTTGAAATAGGGCAGGTGCTGGAAAATGTTTTGCTTGGCATGGAATAGGTACTGGAAATTCTCCGCTTATGGAGTAGGTGCTGGAAGAACGTGACTTGGCTTGGCATGATTAGCTTGGATTTGCTAAGAGGACGTGGATAATCTAATGGTTGAGTTGAATCAAGATATAGCTTGGTCTGGCATGAGGGTTCACTCTTCTGGCAGCATGAATATAGAGCTTGTGCTATTTTCCAGGAGCACCTCGTACAACGCATCATTATCTTCCATGTTTCACTTGGCTTGAATCTTGGTTATTGGGGTTTCGGAATTGTTGGTGGTGATTGCAATGAATTCCTTCCTCAGCCACCAAGTGCACCATAATCATCAAAAAAAGATTTGATTGGCATGAGCTGCAAAAACTATTGCAGCGTGGCCTTCTGAGTATTTGTTTAGGTCATTGCATGGCGTGGTGAACTTAGGATATCCCTTTGTTGTAATGGTGACAATTTGGCATGATATGGTGATAGCATGGCTTCTTCTCTGTGCTTCCAGCAGCTAGAACTGCCAAGTTCTAACATTGTCATTTTTATGATGACTGTATTGCTTGAAAAGCTTGATATTGTGATATCTGGTTTGGTTTGCTTGAAATGTTTGTACCAAGTGAGATGCTTGAGTTGCATGGTTTGTGTGGATTGATTCACAAATGCTTGTATTGATGCATGGTGGGTTGAAGAAGAGATACGGGCTTGAAAGAGCATAAGAGAGCTGGGCGCGTTATCTCCTTGACTGGCTTGGCCTTCACGTGGGCAAAATTGTGTTGCCCCTTCTTTTTGAATTTTTTTATTTGCAAGTGGCTGCCCTCTTTTCCTTTCATTTGGCGTGGCATGCTTCATTTTCTGATTTTCTCTCACTCTTCTTTCTTCTTCCTCTTCTCCAAGACCCAAACCCGTGGGTATTGTTCATCGGTACAGAAGTCAGATTTTTGAAGCTTGGATCAGAAAACTTCCTTGATAAAAGTTGTTCATCTGCTCGAGTACTATAGCCTGTATTATTGTGTATTTGTTTGATTATACTCCAGCGTTTTGGTTTTGATGGACGGATTTGATTTGATTTGGTTTCTTTTTGTATTTCCAGATCATCAACGACCGTGAGACCGGGAGGTCCAGAGCCTTCGGCTTCGGCTTCGTCACCTTCAGGAACGAGAAGGCCGTGATGGACGCGATCGAAGGCATGAACGACCAGAACCTCGACGGTCGTAACACTAAGACCTCTTTTCTGAAGAGCTTTCGGGATCTGAAGATGGTAGTCATATTTTTGGGATATTCACCTAATATTTTTTGACATCTGTTATTAGACCTTTTATGTGCGCTCATGAGTGTGTTTAGGAAAGAAAGGAAGTATTCTTAATAGAGAATATGGGTGCCTGTTCCATTCTAACGTGTATCGGGTCTCTTTGCAAGCAATTGGTTTATTAATTGGCATGGAAGATGTACCACCAGCAATGCAGTCTGATTATCTCTCTTCACTTCTCACTCCTCTTTGCCAATAGGTTGTTGACTTTGCACTTATAAAATAATGATTGCATGGGTGTCATACACAAATGTATATAAGAATTTGCTGTTAGATAGCATATTATCTGATTCTAAGTGTCACATTTCAGATTCTTCAATGTTTATGGTATGTGGAGTGATGAATGATCAATTATTTATGCAAATGAAATGATGTAATTGATTTTAAGTGGTATGGAGTTGTACACTTTTATCGTACCGATTATGCAAATGAAATGATGTAGTTGTTAATTCCAGTAACTGGTATGAACAGTATAACAACTGTTCATACCTTGCAACTGAGTTGATTTTTATGATATGGTATTAACAGTGTACTTCTATGACATAGTATTAACAGATTTTCAGTAACAAAGCATGCTTTATATTTTGCTCTATTTATAGCTGTGCACTTGAAGTTTATGATATGCAGAATGTGATTTTTACTAGGAAGATAGTTCTAACATAGTATTAACAGTGTACTTTTTTTTTTTTTTTCTTGTAGAGGTATTTCCTTTTGCCTTTGCGATTGTATTTGATGAAACTGTAGACAATTTGAGATGGTTTCTGCAAAAGATATTGGATGTCTTGCTGGGTTTTTTTTGGGTTTTTTTATATATATAAAATGATATTAACGATGTTTTTTGTATGAAATGGTATTAACAATGGGTTTTTTTTTGTATAAAATGGTATTAACAATGGTTTTTTGTATGAAATTGTATTAACAATGTTCTATTTGTATGAAATGGTATTAACAATGTCTTTTTGTATGAAATGGTATTAATAATGGGTTTTTGTGTGTGTATGAAATGGTATTAACAATGTTTTTTTTTGGGTATGAAATGGTATTAACAATGTTTTTCTATGAAATGGCATTAACAATGTACTTCTATGATATGGTATTAACAATGTACTTCTATGACATGGTTTGCAAAGCTTCGATGGAGAAGGAAGAGTCATGGGGGGACATGCCCATGGTTTTCGTGTTTTTTTTAATACTTAAGTTTGGGTTTTAAAAAAAAAATTGAACTGGGCTTGTTTTGGGTCTTTTTGTGTTTTTTGTATTGGGCTTCTTTTAAGTTAGTTAGTGACAGTTATGTAATTTATAAGAAATTCAACACTCATTTTGTATGTAGTAAATGATTTTTGGATATATTTCTAAAGTACATTTCATGTAGGGTTTTTTTTAATAATTTCAACCCTTATTTTGGGTATATTACTAAAGCTCCCTTTAAAATATGGTTTTCTCCATGTTTACAAGTGTTCTACAAATGTTAGAGTTTATGGCATTTTTTAAAATTTTTAATTAGGAGTAAATTGAGTTTTAATTTTAAGGATGATGTGTTAAGTTTAAATCTCTCAGATTAAATTTTAATGAGGTAGCGTGTACATGACAAAAAAGTCAAGCAGATCATGGCAGAGAAAATTAGAGCAAAGGATTTGTATCCAACGTAAATAAGGACATTATACATAATAGGTAACAATCAAAAATCCAATTAAGGGGATTATTCAGTACATACTTTTGTGGAGAATTAAAGACTTTCATAGAATTAAAAACTCTAATGAGGGTATCCAAAAAGTTAATGACTTTTAAAGAATTTGTTAAGTAAATAACTTTTGTAGACTTTCAAGGCTAATTGGAGATGTCAAAAATCTGGTCAACTCACTAGTGACTTAAAGCATCTCCAATAGCCTCTTCAACCACTTTGGGATGCTTAAATATGTGAGTCATATCATAAAAAATCTCTTTAACAGCCTTGTCAAACTCAGTTATGAAAGTTGCAACTACTTTCTCTCTCTTTAGGACTGGTAAGTTGAGTTTGGCTCTTCAAAACATTTAATTTTACTTTGGAAAAACAAAACCTATTTTGAAAATGTTAAAAACATGTTTTTTTTTTTTGATAATAAATACATAGACATTTTTAACATGGTTTCATATTTTTCATTCTTTTTCCTGATATTCCATTAATTGAATTGAAGAGTCTGTTGGAGCAAAAGTTATTCAAGTAGCAAATCAACCTTTTCAAATTGCCACATAAGCCAACACACTTTAATTTGAAAGGTTTAAATTGCTACTACTATTGGAGATGCTCTTATAGTGACATCACAATGGGAAGCTAAACAGGCAAAAGCCTTCTCCAACGTTTATGTATGTCACATACTCACCTTCTCCAACCTCTCATCACTCGAGTCTTCCTTCGCTCTATGAGCGCCTTTATTCTAGGCAGCAAGCCAGCGTTGCAATCCCCATCTTTGGAGAAATCAATGACTTTAGCAAACCTGTTATAATTTCCCGAATATATCCATCTTTTTTATTTTTTATTTTTAAAGACATTTCTATTAAGAGAGGCGATAGTATGCTAAACTCACACACACTACACGGATACTAGAACTTGATCTCAGGACCTTGCCTGAGGAAGTAAATACTTCAAACCACTACACTAGTGGATACTTGCCGAATATCTCCATCTTAAGTCCACAAATAAAGTCATGTCAAGCAAAGGGCGTTTGGTAACACATTGAAAGCACACTACGAAAATGAAAGTTAGTCTTATTGTAAAACATAGGTGATATGGGTATTCGAATGCATGATCTCAACTGCTGGGGTAACTGCCATTTTTTCGTTTTAATTAAAGAAAAAAGAAATATAACAAAATCATTTAGAGATGAAGAAGAAAAGAGTGAATGCAGATAAAATTAAGACAACTTTTTACAACTGTTTTCAGCTTTTAGTTTCAGAACCTTGTGTTATTTCTACACAACGGCCCTCATCTGTTTCTTTTAATTTTAAAGAAGCACAAAAACAAATGAAAATTACTAACATACCCTAGTTTCGAAGAAATCGGGAAAATAGTCACACTGAAGAAAAATCAGAAAAAGATTAAGAGGCTGGATAGTCTGATGATTGTATCAATGAGCCCAAAAGAGGTCAGCTGGTTGAATCATACAAAGGACTAGTTACCAAAATTGTAGGTAAAAATAGTAGTTTATCAATCCCCCATAAACTTCTGTTTCTTGGCTGTGTTCATGTATGGTCTGATAACCCATTCAGTCTGGGCTTCATTCTGATCCACTGTTCCTAACTTAATCTGCAACACAAAAGCAAAGAAGGTATAAACAAGTGTGAACTATTAAACAGTCTACTAGTCATAAACACAGAAATACCTCAAATAATTAAACACAACTTTTTTTTTGGGACCTTTCCTATTGGGAGGGGCGATAACATACTAAACTCACACACACTACATAGATGCTAGGACTCGAACCTAGGACCTTCCCCGAGGGAGCAATTGCTCCAAACCACTACACTAGTGGATCCTTTGCAAACACAATTTTTTAACTGTTATCCAGAGAACATCAACCACATCCACCATGTGAATGCAAAACAAAGCACAAGTGATATCATTGCAACACACAAATTTCTCAGAATGAAGATAAAATGAAGGGTGAAGTACTAACCTTAAAAAGCCTCAATTCAAACCGAGGACCAACCTCCTTCAGCTCAACAGATTTAGGGCCTCCGTGCTTCTCATAAGTATGATGCCTGTATGTTCTTCAAACTGTCAATGGGAAATGAAAGCAATGCATGTGCACTTATTTGTCTAAACAGAAATATCATGGCAATGTAAATGTTGGTCAATAAATAATAATAATAATAATAAATAGGTCGAACAGGCCTTTCAAATTTAACCTCTCTTTTGCTTTCCTAGGAGTCTTAGGAGTCAAAGCCTAAGAATATGGCTATCCCTTGTAAGCAAATTTATTTGGGTCTGATAGTTACAGATATGTGACAAACAACCAACCTGAATGAAATGTAGTCAGACTGATTGGCGAAAGTGATTATGCGTTTCGTGTCCTGCTTTGGCACTGGAAAGAGATGCTTTAAAATATTTGCTGTCCTCTCACCCAACTATTAACAATCAAGAAAAGAATATTATATATATAATAAAACACTGAATACGAAATTGATAGGGGCAACTCAAAAATATGGAGTGATATAATTTTACATAAGATTAAGATGTGTAGCAGGAGTATAGGAATTAGAAAAAATAAGAATGATTATTACAGGGAAAGCAACCAAGTGGGATACCATGTGCTTCCAACAGTGAAACACCTCCATGATTTTAATAGGTGGTAGGTAAGTCATAAATAACTGCAACTGGTTTCTTCGGAAAATAATTACAATTAATGATCCTGATCTCTAAAATGTTCTGTCAACCATGTCCCAGGGGTTATATATTTTTATTAGATCATTTGGTCTAATATATCTTGGCATAATATACAGAGTAAACTGAGTAAATTGAGCAAACAATACGCTGAAATCTTTAATTGAGGTATGATACCTTAGTCGTGAAATTGTTGAGAATCAAATGTGGATAAACCTGAGGCATCGTTCCCATGGTTTTCTTATCTTTGATGTCATGTCTTGTAACCTAGAAGTGAAATACTATTAGCTGAATGCCCATATTAATAAGTCAAAGCATAGATCCAGTAGGCATGAAAAGTTCTCAAAAGCAATGTCATGAAAAAAAAAACATTAATTAATTCATAAAAAATGATTTAATTTCAATGTTCTTCATGATTGGCATTCTACAATTATCACGGTCAATCCGTCTATATTTCTTTGCACTAGGAAGCTACTGCTTTTATTTTTATTTTTTTATTATATCACGTTCTGTCATCAACCAGACATTTTATAAGCATAATCTACCCTTGAAAATCACAAATTTGAAGACCCAAACCCATCTCTTTTCAAAGAGCTGTTTCCAGTAACCAAAAAATTTCCAATTCCTGACAGCAGTAAAACTAAACCCTTTCTAGCCTAATTCAAACCTTTAGACCTTGTGTGCCTTTCACTGTTTATAATTGTATCCTTTCCTCACTTTTTCCTAAGTTTTGCTGCTGAAGATCCCTAGAAATTTACTGTTGTCTGGATTTCTTTTCTGCTGTACTACATCAGTCTTAATACCAAGATGCTTGTCCTACATTAACGTAAAGATTATCACACTACTTACCACATTGAGTAGTTGAAAATAAGCTGTTGGACCAAAAGGAAGGTGGCTTATAATCAAGCCATCTGGTACACCACGATGCTCATGAACCAACACAACATCTGTAAAATCGTGTGCACGGCAAGTTTCAATGATTTCAGAAATAACCTGCAGGATTTGAAAGAAAGAAAGAAATAAATGTATGCTCTACTATGTAAAAGGAGCAAAGCTTCAGAGCCAGGCAGGTATGTCCTTAAATTTGAAAGGTTGTCAGGAGGTACCAACTCTTTCGATTAATACATTGCAAGAATAAGAAAAACACGAAAATATCAAAAAGAACCTAAGCAGTTACTTATATTCTGGAGTAAAGGGTTCAATCTATATATAAATTGTAACACAACAATTGATAAACAATGTAAAACACAAAAAATCACACACAAGATTTAACATACTGAATACACAGAAAACATCTTCCAATAACTCAATGTCAGGCAATGCATGGTTGATTCATAAGAAGGGGTCAAACAGCATGACGCAGAAAAATATATATATTGCAAATAAGTTCAGAGTAGAGCTCCATCTATTTTCTCGTGTCAGCAATTAGATTGAAATGACATAGCTTTTGATGGAGTCAAGAATTCGTTAATGGTTAGAAGGCTCTTTGAGTGGGAAAAAATTATCTCCATCTTTTTATCCTCTTTCAGATTTTCTATTTTCCTTATCTTATTTTTTCTTTTTATCTTTATTTTTATCTCAAAGCTAAGATATTTTCTACTGACATTCCGGAATTATGAACAAAATGGGAAATATTAGCTTATACAAGTGTTCTTACCAGATGCGCAGCAATTAAAAGAGCGTAACTAAGTGGCCTTAGCCAGCTACCAATCTTATTTTCCTATGCTTGTACACAATGTTTTAGCTAGTCCGCAGTCCACACTAACTGTAACTAATTCAGGATCTTGCAAATGAAAAGCTAAATACTTTTTCCAAGTATCTTTATCATACAAAGGTGTACTGCATATTTCTGGATTTAAATTGATCTCTTATATCTCAGATCTCCAGATAAGAACACTAATAACAAAACTTGGAAACTACCGTGCAGTCCAAATGCATCATGAAGCAACTTTGGATTTAAGTATAACCAAAAAGAGAGGAAAACATAAGTAGAAAAAGATAGGAAAAATGGTGCACCAACCTGGCCACCACGATTCATTTGTTGTGCATTGGGAAAAACAAGTTTCAGTTCCTGCAACAACGGTGTCATTGAACCATAATCAATAATCAACGCCAGCCTTGCATGATACCCACCAAAGTGAACACGAGAAGTGCAGCTAGGTGAAAAAATTGTATGATACGAAAATAAAGAAGCTATGCCAACCTTTGCAAATTGTATCAGCGGAGCACTCGGATCCCTGGAAGTAGTTAGTAAAATTTTGGGGTCCCTCTGTGATGCGTTTGCATACTCATCATCAATATGTGACCTTGGCACTAGGATTCAGAAACAAAAATCATGAAGAATCAACAGCATAATCAATTGAAAAACTAAAACACCTTCAAACTTCAAAGTATCGTCCAGAATATGATAAATTACCAAACACACAAGAAATTTAGCACTTTGATATATAAACAAGAACTTTCACAAATAATTTATCATTCACTAAAGAACTTCCATAGACCCATACCGGCAGTGTTTTCGTCCTCCAGATCAATTTCTTGACGAAGGGCAGCTTCCTCATTTCGAAGCTCAGTGGGTATTGGTTTTCCCTCTGCAAGAAAACAAAATGTCCCAAAATTGTTAGCAATTCACTGACCCAACACAGAAACTTCAACTTAGAAATGAAGAAAACATGCACAAACATATGCATCTATAGAGTATGAGAGAGAGGGCGGACCTTCTAGAGCTTCTCTGATCTTGCGCTTCTTCTCATAGAGCAACCGTTGTTTGCCTTCCAAGCTCTTTCTGTACAAGTACTCCCTCGTTAACCTAATTTTCCGGCGCAGCATTCTTGCTCTCTGTAACAGAACCTAGAGGGAGAAAGTAGGGTTTAGATGAAGCCCAGTGAGATAGTCTCTTGACTATTGGTGTGAGCCTGTGACTGGGGCCTGGAATTGAGAGAGACAGAGAAACGAGAGAGAACGAAGGGAGAGAGTAGGGGTTTAGGGCTTTGAAGGGTAAGCATGTAATTACGCAAAAGAGATCACCTTTTTTGGGGGCTAAAATCCAATTTAATTTTTTCTTATTTTAAATACATAAAAGGCCAAGGTCCAGAGTCCAGCCCATTAAGAACACAAAAAATAACAACAATGCAATTTTTTCTTCCATAATTTGAGGACAATTTCGATTTTTTTTTTTCCTAAATGATTTCAAATCACATTATGTTTTAATTAATATTTATTTAGTAGAGAATTAGTATTTAAATATTTTGATTAATATCATAAATTACTTAATAAATAGTAATTAATTTTCTTGAATATTTTTGTGGAATTTAAAATTATTTTTAATTTCAGATATTATTTTTAAAATAGTTTCAATTATTTAAAAATCCTAGAAAACTATTTTAGTATTCCTAAAATGGATTTTAACTTCCAAACCCTAAATCCAAGTCTCAAACCCAAAATCATAGCTTCCGAACTTGTTCCAAAACCATTCACAAGCTTGGAACACTAACCCTAAACTGTATAGGGCACTTTGGACTCAATTAGGCTTGGATATTCACGTAACTCAACCTAGGGCTTTACGATTAAGGTTTCGATCTCAATATTAGGTTAGTATGACGTAACTCAATCTTGGATCCTATTTTTTGCACTTTTGAAATATTAGGCACATTGTAATAAAGTGTTGCACTTGCTACATTATGTTGAGGTTCAGCTCCATTGGTAACTATAACAATGGTTTTATATTATGATCAACCTCAGGATTCCATATGTTAATCAGAACAAATCTTTTACAGAAATGGTTATACATGTGTGTCATCTGCTCCAACCCAAAAAAAAAAAAAAAGGTATCGCTCCTCGGCTATATTTTTAAAGTATTTGAATATTTTAATAGTATAGCCCTGCGACTATACTTTTTAAATATCAAATATTTTAACAGTGTAGCCGAGTGGCTATACTCTTTCAATATATTCAAATATTTTAAAAGTATAGCCGAGCACCTACACTATTTAAAAAAAGGGGCCAAATCTTTTCTTATTAAGTTTAATATTTATAATTAATTAATATCTTATCCTTACTTAATTACTTTAATTAGTAACTAGCCTCTCCACACGTGCTCCGCGCTTGTGAGAGGCTTTTTTAAAAAATTTAAAAATGTATTTTAGAATTAAAAAAGATAATAGGTAGTTGAGTTCCATAAAAATATGATCCATTATATGATTTTTCTTTTATTTTTAATTTTTTTTAAATATGACTTAGTGTCCGAACAGAATAAACGTCACGTGACAGTAAGATAAATTAGTCTTCAAGTTCTGTTCCATGAGAAACTTCTCTGGGCGTGCTCCTGAAAGTCCTGAATCTTGTAGAATATCTAGTGCGTATTTTCTTTGAGATATGAAAATGCCTTTCTTGGAACGTGAGAATTCAATGCCCAAAAAATATTTTAAATCACCCAAATCTTTGATGCGGAAGCATTTAAGAAGAAACGTTTTGAGACATTCCATCTCTTGGAGATTATTTCTTGTGAGGAGTATGTCGTCGACGTAGATAAGAACTACAGTAAAGGAAGTACCTTGAGCTTTGGTGAAAAGAGAATAATCAGCCTTTGATTGTTGATAACCAGCTTTCTGAATGGTATCTGAAAAGGTAGAGAACCAGTTTCTGGATGTTTGTTTGAGTCCATAGAGAGACTTGTTGAGCCGACATACAATGTTCTCCCCCTGTCAGCGAATCCTAACTTGTTCTTGGCTATGAGGGCATGAATCATTGATTGACTCCATGATGAATAATTGGCACCGTTTAATTTTTCTGGAACGAGCATATGACCAAGATGATCTGAATGATGAAAAAAATATGGATTTGATGAATCCATACTGGAGTTGGAGTTGGAATGATTGTTTGTATTTTGTGTTTTTGGTTGTGCGGCTGGTGATTCGTTGCTTGCCATGGAGGTGGTGTTTGAAAGTTTGCAAGGGTTTGGAGAGCACTAGAAAATGAGGCAACTAGATGCTCTGATACCATCTTAAGAAAATAAACAAGAGAATATTTTGCTGAATACTTTGTCATATTCAATAAGCAATTCGTGCAAGGTATATATACAGGAGTGAAGCTTCATCGCGTCAGCCTTTTAAGGCTAAATAATCGTGATCCACTATCTGTGGGATTCTACTAATCTATTCTAGGAAACTAGATATATTACAATAATATATTACAATATAATTCTTAATACGTATAGCCACGCGGCTATACACTTTCAATATATTTGAATATTATAAGAGTATAGCCTCTTTAAACCAAAAATTAAAAAAAGGGCCTAAGCGCCCGCGTTTGAGAGTCAATTTGGTCATTTTCTTTTTGTGTTATTTTTCTCGTGGTCGTCGTTTGATTCTCAACTTATCAAGATTGTCGTCTCGTAACTCAAAAAATTGTTTCAAACAAGGCCGGCGTAGAGATGTCAACCAAGGTCTTAAATATCGGAGGTATCGGAAATATCGGAAGTCAAAAAACACGGAAATATCGCAAGAAATATCGGGATATTATCGGTATCGGAAAAAATTGAATAAAAACCACGGAAATTGTAAGAAAAACTTGGAAATTTTTATTGAAACTTTGCAGGATGTTTATTTAGTCAATTATCTATTAGTTTATCGCAAAAAATTGGAAGGAAATGCATTGCATGATGGATTTAACTGATTTAAGTTGATTATATAGCGAGCTGGCAAACACCGTAAGTGTAGAAAATATGTAGTAATTAATGAAAGAAGATTAAACACACCATAATCATTTATATATAATGAATTACTACAATATTTTACACTTCATACATTGCATGGTAAGATACACGAGTGACTTAGTACCACATAGAGTTCCTATGAGGTTCAAAATTTTCACTATTTTCATTATCTCTATGTGTAGAGTAAGTATATTTTGAAGAGTAGTCATCAAATGATAAATCCCCAAAATAGTTTTGCATGTAATTGTTAACATGCCACCCATATGGATCCAAGATTGGTTGACGTTGTCCATAAGCAAAATCATTTGAAGATTGAGTCTCGGATTCTTTCCATGAGTCGCTTGATTCCATCCTGTTGGCGCTAAAACTTAAACAGATAGAGATGAGTGCAACTTACAAGAAATGTGGACGATCTAGTAGATCGATTGAGTGATGGATGGAGATTCTTCCTGTCCTCGGATGCTGATCCTGAATAGAAGGAAGCCGAGACTCGCAAGGTCTATGGAACCGGTGTGGAACCAGCCTAAGACCCTCCGATGCCAAAGTAAGTTTGTTTTCTAAGAGCTTTTGCTGTTGACAATATAATAGTATAAAAGTCAAGCTGAAAAGTCTTATCCCTGTATTGTAGTGAAGGGGCCTATTTATAAAGGGAGTTTTGGATGCTCTTAGTACTCACTTTCGATGTGGGACTCGTGGGAGGGCCCTATGAGGTTGACACGAGTCTTTAGATATTTTGGGCGGGTGCTTCGAGGTTGATTCTGTAGAATTGGTAGGGGGTGCCGATTGTACAATGTGTTTGGGCCTGTAGCGGCTGTTTGCCGCTTTGAGACAGTGCCATCGGTAGCCGATGCCGATTGTTCGAGGCCTTGGGTGTTTGGGCGAGTTTCTAAGATCCACGTGTCGTTGAATGAGTGGAGGGTCAGATATGGTACAAACACATCCCAATAGGAATGGGATATGAAGGGTAGGGAAATGGTTGGTTATGAGTATAACCATAGTTACTACTCTTCTCATGTGAAAATTTGTTTCTTGCAAAAATAATTCAAAACAAAACCATGTATATATATATATAAATATTTTAGTATTTTCACAAAAACATAAGTGATATGGTGGTTAAAGTGTTGAAGGAGTAAAATGGTTTTCACAAATACAATGTATATAAATATTTTTGGGTTTTGTATCGGGATATTAACAGGATATTATCGGGATATTATCGATAATATCTCGATATATTGCCCAAATCATTCATAAAAATGTTGAAAATATCTTCCCGATAATATCGGGATAATATCGATATATTGACGATAACACTATGGTTAGTTGTTAAAATATCGGACCCCCAAAAATCAGATATTATCGGGATAATATCGGGGATATTATCGATATTTAATACCTTGGTCTGGAGTACTTCACTTAATTTCCTCTGCAGTATTGGGCTTTGGCGGTATTTATCATGCACTTCTGGGACCCGAGACTCTTGAAGAATCTTTTCCATTCTTCGGTTTTTTATTTTTTATTTTTATTGTTTTTTGTTGATATTATTGGTCCTCAAGGTTACTCCCAAGGACTAAAATATCGATAATATAGACGAAATATCGCCGATATTATCGTTTTTTCGGGTATAGTATATTTTAGAACATATCCATACACATATCGTATAATTATCGATAATATCGGGAAATATCGATGTCGATAATTTCTCACACGCTTCAACAACATTTGGCCAAAATATCGCAATAATATCACTATAATATCGATAATATTGAGATCATGAAGTGTAATTATCGATATTATTGCCTTATAGGAACTCTATGTGGTACTAAGTCACTCATATATCTTACCAAGCAATATATAAAGTGTAAAATATTGTAGTAAATCATTATAAATAAATGAATATGGTGTGATTAATCTTCTTTCATTAATTATTACATATTTCTACACTCATAGTGTTTGTTAGCTCACTGTATAATCAACTTAAATTAGTTAAACTTACCATGCAATGCATTTCCTTCCAAATTTTTGTGTGATAAAGTAATAGATAATTGACTAAATAAACATCCTCCAAAGTTTCAATAAAAATTTCCAAGTTTTTCTTACAGTTTTCATGGTTTTATTCATTTTTAATCGATATTGATAATTTCTCGATATTTCCATAGAAATTTTGTGTTTTTGGACCACCGATATTTTCAAAACCATGGATATTTTTAAATCTTGGTTACGCCTGACTTCAAGTTAATTCCTGCCGTGAGGTTCGTACAAAATTTTTGTTTAATTGCTAATGTATAGTGTTGGTTCCTCACCAATATCAACTCCTACCATTGGCAACTTGTCGTGATTCATGATTGGTCATAAACCAAAATATTGAAAGAAAGCAACATTATTAGATTATTAAACAAAAAATTATTTAGTTGAATATTTCAACCAAGTGAGACTCTTGTCCAATAGTACTGGCTGGTTGACTCTTTCTCACTAATTAAGCAATTTAAAATGCAATGAACTTGGCCAATTGATCCACCAACTTAATTAATTAGGAACTCGAGAGCATGGTGGTGATTTAATTGAATAACAACCAACATAGTTGAAGGATTATTAAAACATAAGGATCAATGTAACTGGCCAAATCAGTAACAACATGGACAAAACAAATATCCCAACAAAACACAAAAGCAAACAAAAATGAATTTAATTAATAAGAAAATGATTGTGTCAAGCTCTAAGAAACTTCAAAGAAGTTGACATGCAGTTTTTAAAAAAATAAATAAATAAATAAAACACGCCAACCAACTTCACAATGAGTGGCCGCACGATATTCAATACTAAGTATATATATGTGAACTCGAGGGTGGGTATGATGAATCCCATGCATGCATTCAAAGAGAAGAATTCGATCGAATGCTGCTGAATTAACGTATTGAGAGAGAGAGAGAGCGAGAGAGATGAGCCTCTTGTCAAACAGGATTCCTAGGGAGGAGCTCCAGCCAGGAGATCACATCTATTCTTACAGAATAGGGTTCTCCCATCATGGTGAGTATATATGTATTTGTTTTCTGAAAGTTAATTTGATACGTTAGTGATCAGATAGATGATATTGTTATCTCAAGAAAATAAATAAGATTTTAAGTTTAATTAAGTAATTGCTGAGTTGGATTCTAGTTATCAAGTTTTATTTATAGCTAGAGAAAATAAGGTGATGGGTTACACATAAGAAAATTTTTATGGAAAAGCCAAATTTACTATACATTTTATGATAATAATATTGCATGCATGCACGCAGGTATATATGTTGGGGAAGGTTGGGTGATTCATTTCACTCCAACATGTAAATCAGTGATTCGTTTCAGTGCAACATATGAACCAGTAACTACTAGCTGCAGACGCTGCGGACACGACCCAAACAAAAAAGGGGGAGTGCTGAAAACCTGCATTGATTGCTTCTTGAAAGGCGACGGCCTTCATCGCTTCGAATACAATGTCTCTCTCAGCTACTTCATTCTCAAACAGGATGGCACTTGCAGTACCCGGAGTTGCTATCCAAGTGACGAAACTGTACGTCTTGCCACTGAGATTTTCAAGAAAGATGAGGTTGATGGGACGGGGTTTGGTGAATACGATTTGTTGAGTAACAACTGCGAAACCTTCGCAAGTTATTGCAAAACAGGCATGGGCTTGAGCTGGCAGGTTATCAAGCCAGTAGCTAGTGTGGGTTTTCCATATCTTCGTCTTTTCGCGGCAGTCTCTTTACTTTCTTCCAAGTCTTTTTCGTCATGATTCTGTGTTAGGGTTGATAAATGCTAGAGGAGCATTAGTGTGTATTTGTTGTGTGCTCAATAAATTTAGTCAGAATAAAATAAATTCCACACGTAAAATGATGTTATTAATAGGCCACCATGAAGTTGGTCCTGAGACTTGTCAAAGATCCAAGCATTGTTCTTAGTTGAAGTAGACAATTTCTTTCAGTTTCAATAATGAGGACGGCTTTAGCCTCGATCAAATTGTATCTTGTACTTCCTATATATATGCAATAAATTAATACAATTCTACTAATTGCGTGTGTTTCAAAGTTAATGTGGATAATTGCATATTCGGCATTATGACTGCTTTGTATTTTCTCATGTTTCATCACTAATTACTATCGCTTTTTCTCAACAACAAAAAAAGGTTAACGTGGATCCAAATAATATGTCTCTCATCAGTGGCACAGTGGTTTTCTAAAAGTTAATTGGATGGGTTTTTTCTGTTGACGGCGCACCATGGTGGAGGCTGCGACGCAGAGGCTATAGCTGCTTCGGAGGGGATGCGGTTGCAGGGGTGTGTTTTTAAGGGTGATTCTTTGCCGGTATTGCCAATGCTATTGGCGCTGATATGGCGCATCTTTATATGGAGGGCAGGATCCTGGACCATGGTGGAGGCTGCGACGCAGAGGCTATAGCTGCTTTGGAGGGGGTGTGTTTTTAAGGGTGATTCTTTGCCGGTATTGCCAATGCTATTGGCGCTGATATGGCGCATCTTTATATGGAGGGCAGGATTCTGTCAACATATAATATAAATTCATATTCCCAGGTTCTTCCGAGTCAGTGTTGTCAAAAAGTGCACGTATTTCCTTGTTCAAATGGGATAAGAACCTTGTTTCACTACCATAACTAGTGCTTTAAGGAAGAACCCTTTTCAAATGGGATAAGATAAGAACCTTGTTTCACTACCAACAAATAAGTAGTGCTTTAGGAATTTTCCTTCAGATAAGAACCTTGTTCTTTCCAAAGCCTTTGGACCAGAAGGTTGATAAATGGAGCATTTCAGCTTTTGCGTGTGCTTGACAAGATTCCTATAATCGTTTTCCTGTTTTTTTTTTTTTTTTTTAAGGGGCCAACGGGTGGTGAACCGCGGTCGGACCTTTCCTTCCGGGACCCGGAGAGGGGCTACGATTCCCATTAATCGTTTTCAATGGGGCCAAGAAGTACCGCATTTGTGTACTATAGATTCACTATATGATGTATGAACTATAGCTTGTACTAGTGATGTCAATTACAAATTTTATCTTCTTAGATGTTGATATTGTATATACATCTCTTAGTGGTATTAATTAAAATGAGGTACAAAGTCAAATGAGACCTACATCCATTTACTTTATCATGAAGCTTTGCTCCATCGATCTCTTTGTCTTTGTTAACAACTCGTAAGTTTGATTAACTAATCTGGTTGGGTTGTGATTCTCCAAAAGGGGATGGACTAGAGTTATATCGGTTAAATAGATCTACAATTCTTATTCTTCTTTTATCTCTATCAAATAGGGAGACGAGTTTTAACAAGGGATCTCTTTACATCCTCTAGCTAGTAAAGTTTAGATCTCAAGTTTTTACAACAAAAAATTGATATTAGAAAGAATAACAAACTCTTTCGCATGAACCCACATTGTAATAACCTCAAAAATAGAATTTTGTTGTTATTAATGTTCTGAAAAATAATATACGATGAATAGTAATTATGGGCAATTTTTGAAGTTAATTATGGGTAAAAAAATTTGAAGCTCCGAGTGCTGACGTCATCGATGACGTCAGCCCCCCGAGTTTTGGATTTGGGGCTGGACCTGCCCTCGGGCCAGCCCGTCTTCGTGGCCCCCACATGGAACTCGGGCCAGCCTTAGTTGCGGGAACCCATTTTTCACCCAAAACCCCCCAGCCCGAGTCCAAAACGCTTTGCTGGACTTACTCTAAGGGAAGAGTAGTCTTCTTTTATAGGTGAGGGGGAGTCTCCATCTCTTGTAGTTTTCCGATGTGAGACTCCTGGTTGCTCGGTTAGTCACGGTACCAACACTTCCTATATATATATATGCAATTAATTAATCACAATTCTACTAAATGCGTGTTTAAAAGTTAATGTGGATCCAAATAACGTCTCTCTCATCAGTGGCACAATGGTGTTCTAAAAGTTAATTGGATGGGTTTTTTCTGTTGACGGCGCACCATGGTGGAGGCTGCGACGCAGAGGCTATAGCTGCTTTGGAGGGGCTATGTTTTTAAGGGTGATTCTTTGCCGGTATTGCCAATGCTATTGGCGCTGATATGGCGCATTTTTATATGGAGAGCAGGATCCTGGACAATACACGCTTGATCTTAAAGAGATTGCTGGAGTCCGGTTTCCATTCTGTCCCTCAGGAGCCGAATGGTGTATCTGTAACAAATCATCAAAATACATTTGGTAACGAATTGAAAGCAAATATTACTTACGAAACTGAAAAGTAGTCTTATTGTAAAACATTTACAGCCCTAATAATAATGACAGCATATAATCCTATAAATTAATTGTTTTCCTCAGTGCTACAGTTGGGATTCTGTCAACATATAATTGTCCAATATAAGTCCCTACAATTTCTATTTCCTAGACATATACCCATCATTCTATAAATCTATGTGTAAAAACCAATTTCAAACTTAAATGACCAGTAGGATATAAGAGGTCATAGTATTCCTATGTTTTTATATCCTTGCCATCAGACTTCATATTTTATTTATAATTTATTCCAAGCATTTCATTAACTGCCATAATTGTAATTAAAACTCCCTATTAATAGCATATCAATCACCCCATTTCTTTTGGTTGCCATTCCCTCTAACATATCGCCCCCTAAAATTGCAAACCAATAATGTACATATGAAAAATATAAATATAAATATATACGTATAAAAATATAGGTATATTATTTACCAAAAAAAATAAACAAAAATAGGTCAGTTACTTTGTAATTGAAATTTTCGTACATTTTTCATAAATTAAAAATAGGTACACAATAATTTATAGAAAATAGGTACGTTGTATGATTGAAATTAATGCACATTTTTTATAAATTAAAAATAGGTACATTATTTAGAATAAAAAAATAAGTTCATTATACTAGGTAAATTGTTTTACTAGGTATACATTATTAGAGAAAAAAAATAGGTACATTATTTAGAGAAAAAAATAGACACAAAATTTAGCAAAAAAATAGGTTCATTATACTAGGTAAATTGTTTTACTAGGTACATTATTATAGCTAAAAAGTAGGTACATTATTTAGAGAGAAAAAATAGGTTCATTTAAAAAAAAAAATTATTTTCATAAAACAAACAATAAAAAGATGATCAAATTATTTTTCATAAAAACAAGTAATAGGTGCTTTATTTAGAGAAAAAAAAAATTAGGTACATTATTTAGAGAAAAAATAGGTTCATTAAAAAAATGTTTAAAAAAAACAATAAATAGATTATCAAATTACTTTTCAACATAATTAGAATGTACACTATTATTCATAAAACTATAATAAAATAGAATACTAATCGTATAATTCATAAAAGGAAAACAACATTTATTCAAAAATAGATTACTAGTCGTAAAATAGATTACTAATACTTTAATGTGGAATTTAATATTTAATTTCAAATAAGTTTCTAAATTAATTCCTACATCCATTACAACTATTTGGAGATCTTTCCAAATTCAACGTGTGTCATTAGTTACACCACTCCCCCCTCCCCCTCATAACACATTAACTTATAAATAGGGGTAGCTTTGGAATCCAAAAAATACAATAAATCATATTTTAAGTTATATTAGGTAACTTGCTTAGTTGGATCCCAATCATCGGGTATTATTTGAAAAAATTGGGTATTTTAAATAGAAAACTAAAGAAAATGGTTGTAGGTGATTTAAAATGAATTTTATGGGTCTAAAAGTGCACGTATTTCCTTGTTCAAATGGGATAAGAACCTTGTTTCACTACCATAACTAATGCTTTAAGGTAGAACCCTTTTCAAATGGGATAAGATAAGAACCTTGTTTCACTACCAACAAATAAGTTGTGCTTTAGGAATTTTCCTTCAGATAAGAACCTTGTTCTTTCCGAAGCCTTTGGACCAGAAGGTTGATAAATGGAGCATTTCAGCTTTTGCGTGTGCTTAACAAGATTCCTATAATCGTTTTCCTGTTTTTTTTGTTTTTTTTTTTTAAGTAAGGGGCCAACGGGTGGCGAACCGCGGTCGGACCTTTCCTTCTTGGACCCGGAGAGGGGCTACAATTCCCATTAATCGTTTTCAAATGGGGCCAAGAAATACCACATTTGTGTACTATAGATTCACTATATGATGTATGAACTATAACTTGTACTAGTGATGTCAATTACAAATTTTATCTTCTTAGATGTTGATTGTATTTGCATCTCTTATCGTATATATCATGTGGTATTAAATTGAGGTACAAAGTCAAATGAGACCCAAATAACCACTTCATCCATTTACTTTATCATGAAGCTTTGCTCCATCTCTTTGTCTTTGTTAACAACTCGTAAGTTTGATTAACTAATCTGGTTGGGTTGTGATTCTCCAAAAGGGGATGGACTAGAGTTATATCAGTTAAATATATCTACAATTCTTATTCTTCTTTTATCTCTATCAAATAGGAGACGAAGGGATCTCTTTACATCCTCTAGCTAGTAAAGTTTAGATCTCAAGTTGTTTGTGCCTAATAAATCTCGGTCGTAAAAGAGGACCGAAGGGACTTCCTCTCGGCCCTAGCATCTGCCCACAAGCCAAACGCGACAGCTCGTTTTTTTTGTTTTCTTTCATAAAACAAAAATGAGATGTGAAGGCAAAACATTCACGGCCTCGGTATTATCTGCCGAGGCCGAAGGGAGTGATAATTCCTCAAATGCTCGGCCAGAGCAAGAAAGTCAAGTGGCGTCGCCACGTGGCGTCAGGGTCCCACGCTCCATTCAACGAAGTGACACCTCTGACTATAGCAGAAGACCCACGTCACGTAAGAGCGTGTAATGTGCAGGAGGATAGAGGAAGTGATTGAAGTCAGAATATGGCGAGTAAAATCAGGGATTAGGTGCGAAAATCTTACAACTTGAAAGATTAAGTCACCAACCATCAGACCCAAGCATTAAATCCAAGGCCCAAGACGCAAAACCCACAACCAGGGCGGCGGCCGGGATTTATGGGGTCACACCACCATACTTCACGTTCCCAAATGCCGATTTGACTACCCACTAGCTCTGATCAACCCCACCATGCTTCACATTCCCAAATGTCGACTCGACTGCCCACTAGCTCAGATCAACCTTATCATCCAGATTTTCAGCCTTGTTGTTTCTCCGGGACTTCTCCTATAAATACCAGGCTCCAACTATGTTTAAAGGGTTAAACACCAAACACAAGCCTCCCACGGAGCAAATTATATTTTCCTGTCATTTATTTCCTTGTAATGCACTTTTAATATCTTTACTTGCTTTCTTAGGAGTAGTGATAGCTTGTAGGAAAATCCATTCATCAATATATCAAACGACCCTTGATTTTCAAGGCGCCGGAGCACCATCTTTGTTACTCTTTCATCCATCTCATATATCATACGACCGTTGTTATTTAGCAACGCGCCAGAGCACCATCTAAATATCCACCAGAAACACTACCACTAACGGCCTTGTAGTTCAGGCCGTGAACCTGACGGCCGAGACCAGTTCCTCTTTCGGCCACAATCGTTTGATTAGAAGTCAAACTCAAACAGGCGCACAAACTCAACCATTTATTCAATCATATCACCCTCAAACGCACGGTAGACCGTGCTGGCACGTCTGCGTACAACCGCACCGCACCAAAGAAGGAAGTCACGTGTTGACGCAGATCCCCTCGGCCCGGAGCGACAGGCCGTGAGATTTGCGGAGCCAACACAAGTTTTTACAACAAAAAATTGATATTAGAAAGAATAACAAACTCTTTCGCATGAACCCATGTTGTAATAACCTCAAAAATAGAATTTTGTTGTTATTAATGTTCCGAAAAATAATATACGATGAATTGTAAGTTGATTTGTTGTGAAAATAATGGATTTGGGGATGGTTTTACCCATATCCGCCGCACTGCAAACGGAGTGGCTCATCGTTTAGCACGCTTTGCTTCACATATCGGCTCTACTACTACTTGGTTTGAAGAATTACTAGATTTAATTATCGATGCTCTGTATAAGGATTGTAACAAGTAATTTTTTACGGGAATGATCCTTTTCCCGCTTGTGGTTGAGAAGTAGACTACTTCGGTAGACCAACGACCACTACGCCCTTATGTGTAGAGATGCTCACTTAATCCTCTAGGACATAACCCATTTTCTTTGTACTTGTTTTTATCCTGATTATTCAATAAATCTCTATCGCCTTCGGATGAAGAAAAAAAAAAAGCTTGTTTAATCTCGATATGTGACCCATCCAAGTTCTAATCGGTCACGCCACGCCTTGACATGACCTTCGTCTCCTCGCTTCCCAGAACGCCATAGCCAGCCATCACCCACTTGCAGATTGCAAATTTGCAAATTATAATGGAGGTATTGTAGCTTAGCATCAAGAAATCTAGAAATAGAGGAAGTGAAGAATGAAGAAGATAAAAATGTTTGAGAAATTAAAGACATTCACTATAACAAAAAAATCAGTAGTGACCAATTCCCTATAATGGTCACAAATACAGTGACAATTCCCTATAATGGTCACAAATACAGTGAGGGCATGTTTACGTATCAGTAATGGAGAAAGTAAGAAATCAGAGAATTTAGGAATCGGGGAACTACTGAATCGGTATGGGAAGAATCATTCCCATTAAGCTGTTTACTAAATATATGGAATTAGCAAAGGAATGGGGTTGATTCCCATTGTTATTGTTTACTAATTTTCATGAATCATAATCCAAATTAATTTGATTACTAAAATGCCCTGCACATTTTCACCACAGCACATATATAATTCTCAAATTGGCTAAGGAGACCAAACTAAACCAGTAGCAAACTAGTAAGAGGCCAGTTCAATGATAATGTTAATAACACCTTTGTCAAGAGCCAATTTCAAACGAAAAAATAAACTCCAATAAATATATATCTTTCACCTACGTAACTAGTGAACAATCAAATAATAATGACCTGCATAATCTTCATACTACCAAAAAAAAAGATATATAATCTCCACAAAAGTTTTTATCTATGACCGTACTATGTTTTGTGATGAATGTGAAGACAGAAGATAAAATAAGAAGATAGATAGATAGATAGAATGATTTACGTAGCATAAGGCGTTGCTGCTGCTTATGGGAGGTTGTGTCTGCAACGATAACGTGAAAAAGAAGTTGGAGCGTCTTGGAACTTCTTGGCTTGAGTTTTTTTTCTTTTTTTATAGGGTTTGGGGTTTTTTGGAATTATGGTAAAGCAGTCAAGGTATTTTTGGAAGTTATTAAGAGAAAATAGGAATGGGAATCGTATCGACTACTCCCCCCTAGGTGATCTGATACCCAGTTTTGAGGGAATGTGATTACGGATTTTGAGGTGGGGCCCACTTATTTTTTAATTCCTGATTGCAAGTAAACGCAGGGGAAGTCAGGAATGGAAATCATTCCCTTTCCTCTCATACCCATTACTGATACGTAAACATGCCCTGAATTTAATGACTAATAATACTATATGGTCAGTTTCAATATTGAAACTGCCTCTTGCCCCTCTTCGCTTTCTTGGCTCTTGGGTTTGGCGTTTAGCATCATGACTCATATCCTTTCTTTTGTTGATTTCATACATCATATTAGTATTTTTTTTCTTCATCTGCTTCAGAATTTCTGTTTAATAATTTTGTTAAAGTGGAAGATTGGTTTGAGTCTTCTATTAGAATAATTGACTCAGCCTATTAATGGTGCTTCTTCTCCTTCATGGGTTCCAAGGACCTCTCTTCTCACAATTTATTGGGTTTTAATAAGTTACAGTTGGAAATTGTTGCGATAATAATGTAATCAGTAGGGAATTAGGACCTGTATGTGAGGAGGATGATTGACCCTGTAGCTTCGTGCCGCCCCGCGGACATCTCGTATTCATACTGTTCTTTGTATCCTTACTGAAAAAAAGGACCTGTATTCTCTCCATTGAAACCCACCCTGGCATCGTCAATCATCCTCATCACATATCATCGTCAATCATCATCGCAAATCATCATCAATCATCATCGTCGTCGCCAATCATCGCCAATCATCATCATCGCGCCATACCCATCGTCAATCATCATCATCGCATCATCATCGAAACCCAGAATTCAATCAGACTCTGACCGGAACCCGACCACGCTGCTGCTCGAACCCTTGCTCCGTCGCACTCTGAACCAGATCGTGACCATATCGCAGATCGCCCCTTTGCCCCTTCGAAGCTTGTCGAATCTTTAAACCAGATCGCGTAACCCATGCCACCAGCGAGTTGCACTAGCCTTCAGCCTCTGAACCCAGATTCTATCTCCATATCGTACTGTTTGTACCATATTTAGAAAATGGGCTAAAGATGGTTTTATTTCTCAAATAAGATTACATTAAATCCAAGCCCAATCTTTTTCTTTTAAAAACAACGAAAAGGGCCTTTTTGGATTTGGGCCAACAAGGGGCGAAACTCTCTCAAAGGCCCATAGCACGAAAAGATCCCAGTTTTGGTCCACACCAAGGTCTAAAATATCGATGGTATCGGAAATATCGGTAGTTCAAAAATATGGAAATTTAGATAGAAATATCGGGATATTATCGATATCGAAAAAAATTGAATAAAAACCACGGAAATTATGAGAAAAACTTGGAAATTTTTATTGGAACTTTAGATGATGTTTATTTAGTCAATTATCTATTAGTTTATCACAGAAAATTGGAAGGAAATGCATTGCATGATAGGTTTAACTGATTTAAGTTGATTATATAGCGAGCTGACAAACACTGTGAGTGTAGAAAATATGTAGTAGTTAATGAAAGAAGATTAAATACCCCATAATCATTTATATACAATTATTTACTACAGTATTTTAAACTTTACATATTGCATGGTAAGATTAATGAGTAACTTAGTACCACATAGAGTTCCCATTTGCGTATTATCACAAAAACATAAGCAATATGGTGATTAAGGCGTTGAAGGAATGGAATGGCAGGGGTTCGAATCCCCTTTCTGTGTGTGCTTTGTGTTTTTTTTTTCCTTTTTTTCCATTACGTCGATATTTTCGATATTATAGTGATATTTTGACAAAATATTGCTGAAGTGTAAGTGAAATTATCGACACCGATATTTTCCGATATTATCAATATTTATATGATATATGTATGGATACGTTCCGAAATATCCGTGACTCAAAAGAACGATAATATCCTCGACATTTCATCGATATTGTCGATATTTTGGACTATGGTCCACAATAACGTTAAGAAAATAGGTAACCATTACCCATTGACCCACGTGAGGGTCTGAAAAAGGGTTATCACCATTAATAACAACTTGACCACCGTCTCTCCCAGCAAGAGGGTCTGAAAAAGGGTTATCACCATTAATAACAACTTGACCACCGTCTCTCCCAGCAAGAAAGCAAGCTAGATAATAGAAGCCAGAACCAGAAGGAGCCATTCTACGAAATGCGTGTTTAAAAGTTAATGTGGATCCAAATAACGTCTCTCTCATCAGTGGCACAGTGGTGTTCTAAAAGTTAATTGGATGGGTTTTTTCTATTGACGGCGCACCATGGTGGAGGCTGCGACGCAGAGGCTATAGCTGCTTTGGAGGGGATGCGGCTGCAGGGGTGTGTTTTTAAGGGTGATTCTTTGCCGGTATTGCCAATGCTATTGGCGCTGATATGGAGCATTTTTATATGGAGGGTCAGGATCCTGGACAATGCACGCTTGCTCTTAGTACCAAAGTCCGGATTCCATTATGTCCCTCGGGAGCCGAATGTTGTATCGGTAACAAATCATCAAAATACATTTGGTAACAAATTGAAAGCAAATATTACTTACGAAACTGAAAAGTAGTCTTATTGTAAAACATTTACAGCCCGTTACATAATTTTCATAGCTTTCGTGTTAATCAAAGAAATTAGAAATACAACAAATTTGTTAAGAGATGAAGAAAAATAGTGAATGCATATAAAATTAAGACAAAAAACTATTTACAACTGTTTACAGTTTTTAGGTTTTTTTAAAAAAACCATGTGTTGTTTCTACTTCACTGCTCTCATCTCTTTCTTTAATTTAGAAGAATAAATTTTGAAAAAAGCAAAAACATTACTAAACAGCCCCTAAATTTCAGAGAAATCGGGAAAATAGTCGCTTATATCAATCAACCCAAAAGAGGTCAGCTGGTTGAATCATACAAAGGACTAGTTACCAAAATTGTAACTGAAAATTCTAAGTTATCAATTCCCCATAAACTTCTGTTTCTTGGCTGTGTTCATGTATGGTCTAAAGACCCATTCAGTCTGGGCTTCATTCTGATCCACCGTTCCTAACTTTATCTACAACACCAAAGCAAAGAAAGTGTAAACAAGTATGAAATATTAACAGTCTACTTGTCATTGACACAAAAAATATATCAAGTAACTAAACATAATTTTTTAATTGTTATCCAGAGAACATCAATCACATCCACCATGTGAATGCAATGAAGTGCAAGTGATATCACTGCAACAAGCACAAATTTCTCAGAATGAAGATAAAGTGACGGGCGAAGTACTGACCTTATAAAGCCTCAATTCAAACCGAGGACCAATCTCCTTCAGCTCAATGGATTTAGGGCCTCCGTGCTTCTCATAGGTATGATGCCTGTATGTTCTTCAAATTGTTAATGGGAAATGAAAGCAACACTTAAGAGGATAAATCTGACTGTATAAGAAATATAATGAATACAATTGCTAGAGCAGCTAACTGAAGAAATGCTTAAATCCCCGATAGGAAAAAAGTGAAAAGAAAAAGAAAAACTTAAAAAAGAAAAAGAAAAAGAGAAAAAGAGTGTCTACTAATTATTTTTCAAGAACAGCCCTATATGTACCAATACGTGCATATAATAGAACTCATCGCAAATGTGCTAGGAGAAGAGTAGAGCACATCCATGTACAAAATCCAAACCCATCATCCATCTAAGGTTAGAATGCTCAGCACTTCAAAGGTCAAACTTTTTTTCTCCACTCATATAAGAGCAATGGCTATTGAAAACCAAAATTCCTACCCACCCACAAAAATTGAAAAAAACTGGTCACACAACTCAACCACCAATATTCCCAAAGTACCTCTAACCGTAACCCTAATTACATTTTTTTTTTTGGTCAGTTCTAGAAAATGGCTGCCACAGTCATGGTCAGCAGCATCTCCAACATGGAGGCAGCCACTATGTCAGGAGCTCTGCAATGGGTCTTTTCTCACCATATTATACAACTGTCAATACATATAGAAGATTGCAAACTACCCAGAAGCCAAACCATGTGGCTTGTTTGAGGTTGAGTTGGGAACCTTGTAACTTGAACTTGACTCAGGCAAAGTAAGTCCAACTCAAGCTGGACTCGGTTCAACTAGCTTCACAAGCTCAACTGAACCCAAGCTTTATCTCGAACTCAAGCTCAATTTGAATCTTCTCAGGAATATAGTTTACAAAAATGAATCCCTACAATAAAAATCTTAAATCCATTCTCCAAGACTCCAGATAATACCATATATAACACCTCCAACTTGTTTGTCAACATACATTAACTACATGAGCCTCGGTCCCAAATTTCTCACAAGAAAATCCCAGCACCAGAAAAGGCTGGATATGTGTAATGAGATGAACAACATGCAGCTAAAAGTAAATGGGAATGCTTGACTATTATTATACACTGATCTGGTTTTGACTTGCAGCGTGGTAATGCCCCCTAGAAATTTGGTGCAAAAGACTCAAAGATGCAATAACTACAGCTAGATTAGAAAATATGTATCCTCTTTGGAAGCACAAGCAAAGCCCATCAGCCACAATCTAACAATAAACCTTATTTTTCTAAACACAAATGTCCACGGTAATGTAAAAGTTGGTCAATAAATAATAATAATAATAACAATAACAATAACATGCCCTTTCAAAGTTAACGAGTCTTTTAGCTTTCCTACAAGTCTTAGGCTACAGATATGTGACAAACAACCAACCTGAATGAAATCTAGTCAGACTGATTGGCAAAAGTAATTATGCGTTTCGTGTCCAGCTTTGACACTGGAAAGAGATGCTTTAAAATATTTGCTGTCCTCTCACCCAACTATTAACAATCAAGAAAAGAATACTATATATAATAAAATACTGAATAAGCCAGTAATTAAGAGGGGCAACTCAAAAAATATGGAGTGATAAACTTTTACATAAGATTAAGATGGGTAGCAGGAGTATAGGAATCAGAAAAACTAAGAATAATTATAACATGCAAAGCAACCAAGTGGGATACCATGGTGCTTCCAACAGTTAAACTCCTCCATGATTTTCAAAGATGGTAGGTAAGTCATAAATAACTGGAGCTGTTTATTTGGAAAATAGTTATAATTAATAATCCTGATCTCTAAACCGTTCTGTCAACAATGTCTCAGGAGTCAAATTTTTTATTAGATCAATTGGGTCTAATATATCTTGGCATGATATACGGAGCAACGTGAGCAAACAAGATGTTGAAATATTTAATTGAGATATGATACCTTCGTCGTGAAATTGTTGAGAATCAAATGTGGATAAACCTGAGGCATCGTTCCCACGGTTTTCTTATCTTTAATGTCATGTCTTGTAACCTACAAGTGAAATACTATTAGCTGAATGCCCATACTAATAAGTCAAAGCATAGATCCAGTACCGGCATGACAAATTCACAAAAGCAAGTCAGAAAAAAAAAAAAAAAAAAAAGCAATCTTAAACTTAATTAGTTCATAAAATATGGTTTAATTTCAATGTTCATCATGATTGGCATTCTATAATCATCACTGTCAACTCTTCCTTCTATATTTCTTTGCACTAGGAAGCTACCTGCTTTTTTATTTTGTTAATTTGTTTAAAACTATATCATGTTCTGTCATCAACCAGACTTTGTATAAGCATAATCTACCTTGAAAAGCACAAATTTGAAAACCGAAACTCATCTCTTTCTCAAAATCTGTTTCCAGTAACCAAAAAACCTCTGATTCCTGACAGCAATAAAACTAAACCCTTTCTGGCCCAATTCAAAACTTTAGACCTTGTGTGCCTCTCACTTTTTATAATTGTATGTCGTCCTCAATTTTTCCCAAGTTTTACTGCTGAAGATACCTAAAAATTTGCTGTTGTCTGAATTTCTTTTCTGCTGTTCTACATCAGTCAAAATACCAAGATACTTGCCCTACATTAATGTAAAGGTTATCACACTACTTACCACATTGAGTAGTTGAAAATAAGCTGTTGGACCAAAAGGAAGGTGGCTTATAATCAAGCCATCTGGTACACCACGATGCTCATGAACCAGCACAACATCTGTAAAATTGTGTGCACGGCAAGTTTAAATGATTTCAGAAATAACCTGCAGGATTTGAAAGGATAAAAAAATTTAAACGTATGCTCTACTATGGAAAAGGAGCAAAGCTTCAAAGCCAGGCAGGTATGTCCTTAAATTTGAAAGGTTGTCAACAGGTACCAACTCTTTCGATTAACACATTGCAAGAATAAGAAAAACACGACAATATCAAAAAAACCTAAAGCAGTTACACCTCAAAAAGGAGATAAAATCACACCATATTCTGGAGTAAAGGGGTCAAACTAGAAATAAATTGTAGCACAAAAAATGATAAACAATAGAAAACACACAAACAATCAAGCACAATAATTAACATAGTGACTACACAGAAAACATCTTCCACTAACTCAATATCTCGCAACGCATGGTTGGTTCATAAGAAGTGGTCAAACAACATCATAATATATATATAAATAAGTTCAGAGTAGAGCTCCATCTAATTTCTTCGTGTCAGCAGTTAGATTTAAATGACAGAGCTTTTGATGAGTCAAGTATTCTTTGAGAGGGAAAAAATTATCTCCATCTTTTATCCTCTTTCAGATTTTCTATTTTCCTTATCATTCAAAGGCTGTACTGCATATTTCTAGATTTAATTTGATCTCTTATATCTCAGATCTCCAGGTAAGAACACCAAAAACAAAACTGGTAAACAACCATGCAGTCCGAATGCATCAAGCAAGCAACTACAGATTTAAGTACAACCAAAAAGAGAGGAGAAAAACTAAGCAGAAAAAGATAGGCAAAACGGTCCACCAACCTGGCCACCACTGATTCATTTGTTGTGCATTGGGAAAAACAAGTTTCAGCTCCTGCAACAACAGTGTCATTGAACAATAATCAAAACCAGCCTTGCATGATACCCACCAAAATGAACACAAGAAGTGCAGCTAGAAGAATAAAATTATATGATGCGAAAAGAAAGAGGCTAGGCCAACCTTTGCAAATTGTATCAGTGAAGCACTCGGATCCCTGGAGGTAGTTAGCAAAATTTTGGGGTCTCTTTGTGTGTTTACATACTCATCATCAATATGTGACATTGGGACTAGGATTCAGAAATAAAAATCAGTGAAGAATCAACAGCATACCCAAATGAAAAAACAAAAATTACATGTTCGAGCTTCAAACTACTGTCCAGAATATGATAAATTACCAAATACACAAGAACTTCAACACTTATGATATATAAACATGAACTTTCACATATACATTATCATATATCAAAGAATTTCCATAGACCCACACCGGCAATGTTTTCGTCCTCCAAATCGATATCTTGACGAAGGGCGGCTTCCTCATTCCGAAGCTCAGTGGGTATTGGTTTTCCCTCTGCAAAAACAAAATGTCCCAAAATTGTTAGCAATTCACTGACCCCAACACAAAACTCCGACTTAGAATTAGAAATGAAGAAAACAAGTACAAAAAGAGAGAGAACCTTCTAGAGCTTCTCTGATCTTGCGCTTCTTCTCATAGAGCAACCGTTGTTTGCCTTCTAAGTTCTTTCTGTATAAGTACTCCCTCGTTAACCTCTTAACTTTTGGGGGCAGCATACTTGCTCTCTGTAACAGAACCTTATACTATGCCGTTTAGCAAGAGCAGCAGATTAGATGATGCCTAGTGAGATAGTCTCTTGCCTCTTCGTGTGAGCCTGTAACTGTGTCTGTGAGAAGGGAACCTTACAAAGCAACGAGAGAGAAGAACAGAGGGAGAACGAGAGTAGGAGTTTACCGCTTTGAAGGGATAAGCATGTAATTACACAAAAGAGATTACGTTTTTGTGTGTGGAGAAATTATAGGATAGTTGTACGGTATAAGGGATACTTGCCTCCTTCCCTCCCTTATAAGGAGATATTCCTTCTTCTTGAATTCTATCAATCACAATTTGATATATCTGTAAAAATAATGTATCAAAATCACAAGCCTTGCAAATAAACTCTTTCTAAGGCCAGAAATCTACTGAACTTTGCAGTACAAAGATATAAAACACCCTTGCAAAACACATGGAAATGTCAAAGAGTACAGAGCCAAACAGATAAGGGAAAAACAACAGTACTCGCCCAATTCACATGTCTCACCCTCAAATTTGTTAAAAGGCCAAGTTCAATCATCATCATATGCTACTGTTTCTCTAGTTATGACAGTAGACCTTTTTTCTCTTTCTTTTTCCTTAAGTCCTTTTAAGTCATTTTATAATAGGGTTAAATTTGTCTTTAAAAGTTCAAAGATAAGGTGGATGGAAAAATAGGACAGGTGAGTGGAAATAGCAGCACTCTTCTTTTAAAAGGGAAATATCAACCATGTGGTCTACTCATGTTCTAACATATGTACAAGTTATATGTAGCTATTAAGCTGGGCTTCCGAAATTTTTTAAAAAATCACTTATCACCCCAAATAAGCAATACCAAATGCGTACTTAATATTTTATAGTCTCTCTTTTTTCTTTTTTTTGGTGGGGGGGGTGGGGTGGGGGTGGGTAAAATGCTTTTTGTTTTAACAATAGTTTCGAAATTTTTCTCTAATTAACTTCAAATCACAACTAAAAGGGTTTAAATTTGTAAATATTTTTCAAGAAATGTTCAAAATCATGTTTGTTGAATACAATTTTTAAACCGATATTCTAAAATTTTCTTCTACCATTGAGGTTCTTAAAACAAAAAACTGTACACATGCATTTTCACTTCATTCATGTTATAACTTGGGGTATGCATGGCTCATAGAAACAGGGTTCAATATAATGTGCAGAAGAGGAAAATGTATACCAATTAACAAGTATTTGATGATTGTGTACAAGAAAAATCACATGCACAAAATTCCTTACATGGCATTATTTTGCCTTAAAAGTAACTAGATTGAACTTGCAATAGTTCTAGTTGCGCCAGCAATCGCAGTCGTTGATTTCAATCTGGAGTCACCCTACTGGCCTAGATCAATGAGCACCACCTGAGCAGATTCTCCATAGTTTACTCTATGTTCCTCAGCTCCAAATATCTTCTCCAATATCCACAGTGCTTTCTCTTGAGCCTTGATGCTCCCTGATTCTAGAACCTTTATGATGGCTGGTGTGGGAGCAATTTTCCCCATAGGAATATTCGCCCAAGATTCCTTCGTCTTCTCCGCTTCCCTTTCTCCATGCAAAACAAATCGGAGTAAAAGGACCACACCCGGGGGGTGTTGGCCAAAGGCCCTCCGATGCCTAAGTTCGGTTGGGTGTTTCAAGGAAAACTGGGTGGCCAGAGCCGTGTGTGAGAGAGAGAAAGAACAGGAAGGGAGAAGGGCTTATGAGAAATAATTTATGTAAAGTTTCAGTAGGAATTCAGATGTACCTCAATCCTTGTGTGTAGCCAATATTTATAGAAGGTCTCAGAGGCTTTAATTTGGCAAGGTTGGTGGGGTTGGTGTATTTAGGGGTTAGGGATTTAATCAAATCCCTAATTAAGACAAAAATCAAAGACATCTAATTTAAATCAGATAACCTCCTAATTAATTCAGATAATCCCCAATTAGCCTAGGTAACTCCCAATTAGGTCAAATAATTCCCAAATTGGTTGGCCTAATTATTTGACCTAGAGTGAGATATTTTGCTTCCACAAATGCCCCCCCAGCTTCTGCATGGCGCGTGGTGGCATGTAGGAGATGTGAATTATCTGTTGGGCTGTCCAGTTGTAACTGGGCTTCCTTCTTGGATTTGGGCTCCTGAGTTGAGGAGGTATTTGACTTGTCAATTGGACTTTGACTTGGGTAGTCTAGCTGTAACTGGCCTGGAGGCGCGCTGGTCTGCTGCTAAAGCGGGTGGCAGTACGGGCCGGCTTAGTTACTGGGGTTGGTCCAAACTGCTTCAATTTTTTTTTTTGTGCCACGAACTAGGGACAATCTGAGTCAAGGAGATCATGTGTGGCATAAGAAGTGCTGGAAGTCATCGGCAGATGGGAAGAGGAGGTCGGTGGCGGTCCACTCATTCCTCACATCTACTGTGATGGTAAGTTGTACTTCTTTGATCTATTATAGCCTTTCTGAAACTTTGCTGTGTCTCTGACTGACTTCCATCTTCTGCTTGCATAGAATGCCATCCGCAGGAAGCTCGTTCTCGACCCGAACATGACCAAGGTTCAGGAAGCTTTGAACATCCCTGCCCAGTTTCGTGAATGGCGCTGGTTGCTGAGCGAACATCGGAAGGAGGTCGGTGGCCTGCCCCCTGTTGAGGATGTTGAAAGATGGAAGCTACATGGCTCGGACCTAAGTGATTTGCCAATCGAGCAGGAGGAGTCCTTGACCTAGTTCCCTGAGGAGATGAAGGGTAGCAGCAAATCTGCCCGCGATGAAGCAGCAGTGTCACGATCAAGGGATACGTCTCCACAGCGTAAGCAGCCGAGACCTCCTTCTGCCACGAGCAAGTCTTCCTCAAGGGGGGTCTTGCCTGCCGAGAAGGTTCATATGGGAGTTGCTCATGCCTCGTTTGCCGGGACCAAATGCCTTGTCAGCGCAAACTGCAAAAAGGCCAATGGCATGTAGGAGGTCCGGGATATTCTACTCAAGTCTCTGCCCGTACTGCTTAGAACTTGTGATCTGCCTCGTAAGGAGGCCGTTGAGAAGCAAGGTTTGGGGCATCTGCACCGATCTGGAGACCAAACTGAGAGGACTGTACCTCTTCCTGGCAACCATGACTCGTCTGCGAGGCCACAAACAGTCAAGCATGGAGCTGACTCCATGTTGCAAGTTGCAGCCAAGAGCGCTAAAGAGTTGTTTGCGCGAGCAAAAAGTCCTTCAGTTGAGCGAACTACCGGTCCGGGAGTTAATGAGAGCTCTGCTGGTCAAGTTTGACACTCATGTTGAAGCCACGGAGGCATCCAAGCATGAAATTGTTGCTAATGCATACAAGCTAGGATACTTGGGCTGCAAGAACGGTGCTCCTCCTTGTTGCCCTCTCGAACATGAGGATGGTGAGCAACTCTATCTTGACTTGCCCCTACTCAAAGTGATCAGATTAATGCTGTGGATGTAGAAGCAGTTGAAGAGCAGGTAGCTGATGAAGCTGCAATGGAGGAAGACGACGCCAAAGGTGGTGCGGTTGATAAGGTTAGGGCAGATGCGGAGGTGGAGGCAGCTGAGGCTTGCAGAGTAGTTGGTGCCGGTTGAGCAGAATGAGGCTCATTTCTTGTTGAACTCAGCTGGTTGGCCGCTTTGCTATGGAATTTTCAGTTATCTTTCAAACTTCAATTCTCATTGTATCTTGTAAGTGTATGCCCGGAGACATAGCGCTTGAAATAAGCTCCATTGAGTTTGTACTCGGGAAGTAGCTTGCCTACAATGGAGGTAAGGCTTGTCGCCTGTGTGCGTATGTCGGGGACATAACTGCTCGAAAGAGACTCTATGAAGTTTGTACTCGAGAAGTAGCTTGCCTTCAGTGGAGGTAAGGCTTGTCGCCTGTGGGTGTATGTCAGGGACATAGCTCTCGAAAAAGGCTCCATTAAGTTTGTACTCGAGAAGTAGCTTGCATGCAATGGAGGTAAGGCTTGTCGCCTGCTGGTGTATGTCGGGGACATAGCACTCGAAAAAGGCTCCATGAAGTTTGTACTTGAGAAGTAGCTTGCCTTCAGTGGAGGTAAGGCTTGTCGCCTGCGGGTGTATGTCGGGGACATAGCACTCGTAAAAAGGCTCCATGAAGTTTGTACTCGAGAAGTAGCTTGCCTTCAGTGGAGGTAAGGCTTGTCGCCTGCGGGCGTATGTCGGGGACATGACACTCGAAAAAGGCTCCATTGAGTTTGTACTCGAGAAGTAGCTTGCCTGCAATGGAGGAAAGGCTTGTCGCCTGCTTGGAGTCGAGCTAGTAAGCTGCAACTCAAACAATGGCCTTCTTGTTGTAGTAAGATGCCAGCTGCTGCTGGAAAGCTGCAACTCGAACAATGGCCTTCTTGTTGTAGTAAGATGTGAACTACTGCTGGTAAGCTGGTAAGCTGCCACTCGAACAATAGCCTTCTTGTTGTAGTAAGATGTGAGCTGCTGCTGGAAAGCTGCAACTCGAACAATGGCCTTCTTATTGTAGTAAGATGTGAGCTATTGCTGGTAAGCTGCCACTCGAACAATGGCCTTCTTGTTGTAGTAAGATGTGAGCTGCTATTGGTAAGCTGCAACTCGAACAATGACCCTTTCTTATTCTTCTTTGAGCAGATCAAGGTTGACTTTCATCTGCTTGCAGTTTTGGTCAAGAATGCTTTGAGTAGTGCCTCGTATTTTGCCTCGTTGTTTGAGGTTGGGAAGCCAAGCGTGATAACTTGCTCCAACAGGGTTCCATCCGGGGTGATGATGATGACGCCTGCTCCAGCTCCTTTTTGGTTCGATGCTCCATCTATGCGCAACTGCCACATGTCTTTGGGTTTGTCAGGTTCAGCGGAGGTCTTGTCTGCTCTCGAACTTTCTTTCTTTTTGTTGACCAGCTTCTCTTCTTCGGCCGATGACGTGAATTCTGCGACAAAGTCTGCTAAAGCTTGGGCTTTTATTTCGGTTTTCAAGCCGGTAGAGGAGGTCGTATTGGCTTAGTTCTATAGCCCACTTCATGAGTCTTTGAGACGCGTCAGGGCTGTGGAGGATTGACCTCAACGGAAAGTCGGTCATGACGATGACTCAGTGAGCTTGGTAGTAGGGTCGAAGCTTTCTTGCGGAAACTACAAGGGCCAAAATGAGCTTCTCCAATTTCGGGTAGCAAGTCTCTGCATCGAGAAGGGCTTTTGACGTGTAGAAATACCAGATGTTGAGCCCCCAAGTTCTTCTCGAATGAGAGCTAGAGCTGACGGCCGAGTTGGACACTGCCAGGTACACGAACAAGTCTTCACCAGGAACTGGCTTTAAGAGCAAGGGAGGTGAAGTGAGGTAAGTCTTTAGATTCTAGAAAAGCTTCTTCGCACTTCTCGTCTCATTTATCTCTTTGCCCCTTCTTCAAAGCCTTGAAGAACGGTCTGCACTTGTCAGGTAGATCTCGAGAGGAATCGGTTGAGGGCTGCTGCATCTGCCCGTCAGACTTTGTATTTCCTTTACTGTTGAAGGTGACTTCATCTCGAGAATTGCCTTGATTTGGCATGGGTGCGCCTCGATACCTCGTTGAGTTACTAGGTATCCCAGGAACCAGCCGGACTGATACACAGAACGTGCATTTACTTGGATTCAACTTCATGCAATACTGGCAGAGCAGGCTGAATGCCTCAGTAAGGTTCTTGATGTGGTCTGCTCGCTTAGGGGCTTTGACCAGCATGTCGTCCACGTAGACCTCCATGGTTTTGCCGATCTGCTCCTTGAAAATTTCATTCACGAGCCTTTGGTAGGTGGCCCCATTGAAGCCGGTGAGTGACCTAGCAAGTTTGTTGATCTTGGGCTCCAATCCCATATGTTGGATAACAGATAGTTGCAGGATGTTGGCTGCACTTCCCTCATCCACATGAACTCGCTCAATCACAGCTTGTTCAATTTGGATGCAGATGACTAGGGCATCATTATGTGGTAGATCAAGCCCGATCAAGTCCTTCTTTTGAAAGCCAATGACCGGTGTATCTTCAACGACTGGATCGCTAGTCATGACTTGGGAGATGTATGTTGCTTGCGCGATCTTTCTCTTGCGCTCCTTAGTGGTCAGCCCAAACTCTTGGGAATCAGATAGAATGGTGTTGATGCGTATGACCTTTTGGGAAGGTTCCTTTGCAGCTGCATCACGATCCTCAATCTGCTGGATGGCCTTCTTTGCGACGAACTCCGTGCAATGACCTTCCCTGACCAGCTCCTCGAGGTGCCTTTTCCAAGAATTGCAGTTGTTGGTGTAATGACCATGCTCCCCATGGAATGCGCAATATTTACTGGTGTCCCTCCTAGATGGGTCTCCCCTCAGAGGCGGTGGCCTCCTCACCCACGACTTGTCCTTCACTTGTGCTAGGATCTGGTGGATCGGGATGGTAAACTCGGTGTAGGTTCCTGCTTCTGAGCCTCCCTCTTGGGGTCGTGATCTGCGCTTATCTCGGGCTTTGTTCTCGAACTTGTTGCTCTTTTGGCTCGCCTGCCTGGGCGGGTGATCAGCTTGCTTGCTGGCTTTCTTCGCAGCGATACGATCATTGTCCCAAAGTGCGTAGCGCTCTGCCGTCGCGAAGACCTCTGCCAAGGTTTGGCTTGGAGTTATGGCCAGCTCACGGTACATCTCATGTTCGAGTTGGCAAGCCCTTCTTGAAAGCTGAGGATGCAACTTGGTCATTGCATCCTATGATGTTCACCTTCTCAGCCTTAAACCGTCTGAGGTAGTCTCGAAGAGACTCGTTTGGCTTATTGCGCAGGTTGAACAAGTGGTCTGCATGCTTTCGAACTGTCTTGTAGGAGGTGTACTCCTTTGTGAAGATGAGGGGCAAACTCCTTGAAGTTGCCTATTGACGCGGACGGTAGAGTGTGGAACCAGTCTTGAGCTGCTCCTCGTAAAGTCATTGATGGGCATATTTTATATCATATATTTAATCCCATTCTTAATATATTTTGGTTGATATTTTGGAAGAATTTTGATACTTTGAATTATATTTCCAATATAGGACTTTCAACTTCCTCTAGAGCAAAACATAAACAAATGGATGAATTTTGGAGTAATTCCAGTTGGAGGACGTTCGTGAGTCACTTAGCTTGATCGTATCAAAATTTCAGACTTTTCTACCAAGCGGTTATTTTCTGGCAATAAAATAAATGAGCAATGCGTGGTGCTGGAATAGTGACAGTTTCAGGCCTTTATTGCGTTTTTGGAGCCCAAGATGACCTCAGATGGGTTCGTGGCCTTCTGGAGAAGTGTTCAGAACGTTTTTATCTTTAAAACAAGCTATCTTGGGCCAGTTTTGGAGGAGATTTGAGGCCAGAACGTGGCTGGGCAAATTGTGGACAGATTCTCCTAATCCAATTTGGATTTTATATCCTTGTATTATTTTATTTTAACCTAGTTTCCTTGTGGGGATTGGGCAGCTGGGTTTTAGGAGGTATTTAAGTTATTTTTCACAACAATTTTAGGACTTCTCTTTTCAGCTTTGGAACGTGCTAGGGTTTTGGAGTTTTCACAACTTTAAGGTGTTTTCATTCTTATTCATTATGATTATATTTCCTTGGGTTTTAGTTATGATTATGCGTAACTAACTCTCTTTTGCTAGGGTGAAGCCTTGAGCCTTAGCATGAATATGTGATTTTTATGTAATTGCTTATGATTGATTGCATGCATACTTTGAATTGTTAATCACTGTTTTAAACTGTCTAAATTGTCTTGATGCCTGATCACCATTAGGATCTTTAGAAAAGTAATTTGATGCAATTTTGGTCGGAAGGTTCCCTGAAATTGACGCTGGCTTCTTGTGATTAATAATTGTAATTTCACTTAAGATGAACATCACGTCTTAAGGGTTGCATGGTTTTTCAAAGGGTTTTCACAAAACTTAATGAGTCTTTCATGTTCATATTTGATCCGAACGTCTGGACGGGTTGCATGTTAGATATACGTTCTATGTTGGAGGTTCCAAGTAGAATATAAATTAGGAAAACCTAACCTTCAAAGTGGCATGTGCAGATCATAAGTAATTGATAGAATTGCATAGGATTGTGACGGGGACGGCTAAACCCTAGTGCTTTTATTAATTGGTTTTTAAAACTTGTTTTTCTTCAACTTCCCAACATTTCAATTTCTTTTATTGTTAATTTAATCTTTTCAAATTCATAAATTTCAGATCTTTGATAAAATCTATTTTAATCATTAACTAAGAGTTAGTTTAATTACAAATTAGTCAAACAATCTTTGGGGACAACGACCTTGCATGAGCATTTATACTACAATTACCTTGTATTCTTGCAAGTATTTTCAGTGATTTTAACCCTCTTTGCGCAGGTTCTAAAAATCCTATCAGTCATCGCGAACACTTTGCACATCAAGGGCGTCATCTGCCTTGTACAGGATCATGGCGCTCTTGAAGTGCCTCAAATGGCTTTCAGGGTCTGAGTCTCCCTTGAACGGAGTGATGGATGGCGTTGTGAACCGCTTTGGCGGCGGAGTTCGTTCCACTTCCTCGGTAAAGGGCGAAGTAGTCGACTCGATCAATTTCCTTTCCGCAGGGACCTCCTCCGTGCTTCCTTTAAGTTGGAGACCTTGGAGTCGGTCATTCACTAACTTCTCGACATCCTCTGCTCGTAGGGCTGGTGGCTCGGGTCGACGTCTTCGGTGCCTTGAGCGCCGCTGGTTAACTTCCTCCTCTAGCCGCCAAGGGTTGATCCCCTTGGTTGCTCTGCCCGTGGGGCAGATTAGGAGATTGAGCTTGTGAGGATTCCTCTGTGGCTTGTCGCCGTGTGTTGGTCCTTGAGCGGGCTGGTGAGCGTCGATCATTGCGCTCGTCACGCGGTTGTTCATGAACTCGAGCTCCTTGCGAACCCATCCTAGATTGAATACTTCCTTGTGGGCCCAAGCGGGCAGTGGACATTGGACCGTGGGCCTAGCCTCTCGCGTACATTGGTCCTTGGACCTAACCTCGAACGGATCGTCGACCGGCTCAGGGTATGACATGCAGATGTCCACGTCTCGTCAGCATAATCTCGCGTCTCGTCAGCACGATCTCGCGTCTTGTCAGCACGATCTCGCTCTCTTCCCTGCCCGTTTATCCTTGTCTGTCAGCCTGGGATCTCTCGAACTGCTCGCTGGCATGCTCGTGCGTCCTCCTCTCCTCATTACGGAGTCCTAAGGTTTGGGCCTTGGTTCAAGTTGATCTGCCTGAGTAGCTGGCTAATTGGGTTGTTTTGATCGTTGACTCTTTGTGTGAGCTGATCAACCCGTGAGTTAAGGTCCGCCTGACCAGGAGGTGTGCATCGGACCCAATGGCACATGGGCTAGGGCTCCGTTAGACGTGTACATAGGTGCATACGTCAAGTGCAGGTGGCAGAGGAGGGAAAGGATGGATCTGCTCCAAGACTGGGGAGGGGTCAAAGTAGTCATGGGGCTGTGCAGCAAATGCGACAGCTGAGTGGTATGGTTGCTGTTGTGTTCTGACGGCAGGATGGCTCGGCAAGAGCAGCTCCGGCCGCTGGCGCTTGTGGCTTGCAAGGCTGTGGAGGTCACAGGACCATGCGGCGGCTGTTCTGGAATTCCAGCAGCTGTCTACGGCGGCTATTCTGCAATTCTGGCAGTTGTATCGAACCGTGGTTAATTGAAAAAAAAGTGTGGAAAATGAATTTGGAGCACGCTTTGAGTATTATTTCGCACTCTCAATGAAATCACCAATTTGTGGGAGCAATTTTCCCCACAGGAATATTTGCCCAAGATTCCTTCGTCTTCTCCGCTTCCCTTTCTCCCTGCAAAACAAATTGGAGTAAAAGGACCACACCCGAGGGGTGTTGGCCAAAGGCTCTCCGATTCCTAAGTTAGGTTGGGTGTTTCAAGAAAAACCGGGTGGCCGGAGCTGTGTGTGGTGGCCGGAGCCTTGTGTGAGAGAGAGAAAGAACAGGAAGGGAGAAGGGTTTATGAGAAATAATTTATGCGGAGTTTCAATAGGAATTCAGACGTACCTCAATCCTCGTGTGTAGCCAATATTTATAGAGGGTCTCAGAGGCTTTAATTTGGCGAGGTTGGTGGGGTTGGTGTATTTAGGGGTTAGAGATTTAATCAAATCCCTAATTAAGACAAAAATCAAAGACATCTAATTTAAATCAGATAACCTCTCCTAATTAATTCAGATAATCCCCAATTAGGCTAGGTAACTCCCAATTAGGTCAAATAATTCCCAAATTGGTTGGCCTAATTATTTGACCTAGAGTGAGATATTTTTCTTCCACAGCTGGAATTCCTGACATTTTGGCTATGCAATTGCTTCCGTTTTCCCACATTTCATCGCGCAAGAGTGTCGCGAGGGCGCTCAGCGCAGCTTCATCTGCTTCCCTCTCCTCACCTTCTAGTATTTGGATTATTGGAGACACAGCACCTGCCTTGACCAAACAAAATGTGCTTTTCACAAAGCAGTAGCTATTATGAACCTCACAAAAACCATCTGCAGAAGGAGGAACACATGACCACCTTGATTTCCTTGACTTACTTAGAGATGACGAATTCTGCGATAATTGAGCTAGCGACGTAGCAGCCCTGCATTTAGTAACCGGTGATCCACTCGAGAGTAACTTAACAAGCAAAGGAATTACCCCTTGTTCTGCTGAATAAAGCTGTAATTTCTTATCAGAAGGATTCGTGAACCGAATCAATAGGCCTGTAACGCTTTCTTCTAACCAGCATGTCGTCTCCTTTGAAACTTCAAATCTTGAAGTCAAAATGGATACCATAATGGGCACCAAATTTGCTTTCTTTAACGTATCTGTGAGTTTTTTGTCACAATTGGGAAGATGACTAAGTATGCCAACTGCAGCAGCTTTCTCGCTGTCGAATGTTGATGATGAGATAATAGTTGATGATTGTTTTGATATAGGTTTCTCCTAGTTGGTCTGTCAACTCTTCAGCCAAATCTTTAGAGGGAGTGTAAAGCAGATTCAAGGCACTGCTCCTGATTTTAATGTTAGTTTCCATCAGGAACGGCAGGAGAAGCTGAATTGCACCATGTTCTTTCATCTTTCTTCTAACTTTGCCTGCTCTGGAATGGGAGGCAATACTATTAAGTGCTTGTAATAGGTGATTTTGAATAACTGGACTTGTGAGATTTAAAAGTGAGAGCATCTGCTGAGCCACATCTGGGTTAACAATAATAGATTCGGATTCAGGCAATCTTTGCAAGAATCGTTGATGCAGGCTCGCGAAGATTCATAAGCACTGATGTCACAAAGAAGAGGAGCTGAAGCAGAGATGCTACAATGCCCGAATTGATCAACTAGGTGGACATTTTCTGTCAGGTTTGATAGATTTTGCAAGGCACTTAAAGCAGATAACTTGGCTTCGAGCTTCCCTATGCTAAACATTCTGACAAGGGGTTCGATTGCACCATCTTCTCCAAGGGAAGCTCTACTTTGATCTGTGAGCTCCATCCTCGAGAGTGCTGTTGCCATCAGAATCTTACTCATGTCAGAACCTGCAAACGCATAGAACGCATAGTTTATTAAGTGCCCTGGAATTTGCAGGACCGAGGGAGGTTGAAACCTTACCAAAACGAAAAGGGAGGTTAAAATATCATGTTCTAGTGTATCATTGACAAAATAAAGTTGGTCTATATGCAGATACTGATGTGCTAAATGGCTCAGCAGTATGATATCTACAGAATCTAAGGAAAGTGTATCCTATTGAATTTTTCAGTTCAGCTTTAAATGTTAAGACCACAAACTTAAGGTCAAATTCAAGTTAAATGTGAATTAGGGATCATCATTTTGCTATATGAACCATAGATAACATATCAGTCATTTCCATCTATATGGAAGTTCTGTAAGTTTTATATTGATAATTAACTGCGGTCAGATATTCATGCAATTAAATAATTCTAGAAAGCTCATGATCCAACGTTAAGTTAATATCACAATCATGAAAACCACATAATCATCAAAGCGAAAAGAGCTGCAAAAGTGAGAGGAAGCTTTTTGATCACCTTCGTTCAGGTACTGCACTAGTGGCTTAAAGTAACCAGCCTCCGCCATATGAAGCGCATTTTGAGTGTTGCTAGACAATGCATTCAACAACTTCCCTGCATGATGTGAAGCAACAAGGTCATCCCCATTTAGCAAGGCAACCAACATAACTATACACCCTTGAATCCGCCCAAGCCGCCGCCTGACTGACTGAAGATCTGAGAGATCCAGCAACAGCCCCACAACTTCTTTTCTTTCTTCTTCGTCCCGTACCAAAGATTTCACAACCGCGGACAAAAACCCAACATCTGCCATCTTCTCCTGCACACTACTTTACAATGTGAGATAACCAATTACCATGAAAATCCCAAATTCTAAATTCAAGATTGATATGAAGAAGAAGAACAAATTACCTTGTTATCAGCATTATCTGAAGCAAGCCTTCTGTAACATCCCGACCCAAAGTAAAAGGAATAGTGAATTAATTAATTTCAAGAATTATGAATTTCCAATTTTGCCCTCGGAGTAGGGATAATTTGGTCATTTTTATTTGGGAGGATTTCGGTGCAGTGGTTGGTACCTTTACGTAGGTTGTACTGAGACGAGTCCGTAGACATGCGGTAGGCTTGAATCGGAGTTGTAACGAGAGAGATACGATCTAAAAACTTTCAGTGGCACAATCGTAATTATTTCGAAGTTTATTTTTAATAAAAACAGAAAACCCTCTCTCTCTCCCTGTCGCGACCCCCCTGCGCTGTTACTGTTCACCAGCGGCTTCTTTGAGCCGCCGCCGCCGCCACGGTCCACCACCGGAGCTGGGACCGGTCCCAAAATGACCGGCTGGTCTTCCTCTTCCGACCCCAGCCAAGCTCAGCCGCCACCGCTGGAATTCGCCGGAAATTGCAGAAAAAACGGCCGGAATTTTCATAAACTTCACGGAGCTCGTTCGGGTGATTCCGGGCACCAAATCTTGCGATCCTGGTATGTTTTTCTAACCTCTCGACGTGATTTAGCTGCTGGTTGGGTTAGGTTTGAGAAATTTCTGCGTTTTGGTAGTTAATTAAGCGATAGAAAATCTGCCGGTTTCAGCTTCCGATTTCGGCCACTTCCGGCCACTTTTTGGGGTATGTCCAAGAACAAAAGTGGCTCCAAATTAGGGGTATTACCTAGGGTAGGAGTCTTGAGCCGTGATTCTGTGTTTTTCCGGCAAAGCGATATCACTTTGGATACCCACGCGCTGCCAGCGCGTGTAGCGTCGCGTGGGCATTGTATCAGAAGGGCATTTTGTCCCAATGTGATCCCCTGGTTGTCACGAGCGCGTAGGATTTTACGGATCTCAATTCAGATAACGTTTGAACCCCGAACGGATTTTACATATTGTGTGATTTCCGGGTTTGATATGTTAGAACCGTTGGATCGCTTCCAATTTAATATATGTTGATCTAGGCATTCCTATGATCGTGTAGGATTTCACGGATCGTGAATCGGAGCCCCGGATGTTCCGATTCAATAAGTTAAAGTTTGTATTTTTACGATAACCGTCCGATCGTGCGATCGTGAGTGATCCGACCGTCCGATTCGGACCAAACTTGACGGATATGTTTATTAAACCTTGTGAAACCCATAGGGACATTCGGATCGTAAAACGGAGGTCGTGGGGCCCACGGGTCCGGTTGACCAAATTTGAAAGGTTTGACCCTCGGTTGACCATAAATCTTCCGAGGTAGTTTACTCTTCGAAAGGTACTAGAACGACCCGTTTGGATGAGTCTTGACCGTCTTTTGATATATGTTGATTATGTGGGTTTGACATATTGGAGTGTCTTGAGTTTATATATAATATTTGAGAAAGTACTATCTTTGTTGATTATGTGTGGGGTACTTGGAATGTTAGTTGAGTGCTATTAGCACTACCTTAGGTACCTCCCCGGTTATGGGTTTTATGCTTGAGAGTTTGTTTTGCCCAGGTCCTTCGGAGTTAGTCCAGGCCCTTCGGAGTTTGTTTTGCCCAGGCCCTTCGGAGTTAGACCAGGCCTGTCATGTCTTCCTAATACGATGCCTTGGAAAGAAATTGAAAATGTTTCAATGTGTTTTTGTCGGATTTGGAATTGTGATAGATCTGAAATGTATAGTTGGTTCTGTTGTAAATACTTGTCTATTATCGGAGTTGTGACCGTTGAGAAAGAACTACGTGTGGCTTGATCCCTTAGTAAGGATACGTAGGCAGCCTAGGGTAGTGCCTACGTGCAGCCGCGGGCTAACTTTGTAATTGAGATGCGATTGTGTTAGGAGGATTAAAACCTCGTATGTTGGATTTTTGGGAAGTTAGATGAGGAAAATTGCTTGTGGCCTTAATAATTATATTTGAGTTTGTAAATTGCCTTGCTTAAGGCATTATTTCACTTAAAGGTTTTGTTGGCTGTTTTGTTTCAGATTGAGTGAAGGCTGGAGGCCGATTATGTGAATTGCATGAGATTATATTGTGTGTGCTGCCTGTTGGGATATTAAAATGTGAATTTTGTGCATGTTGAAATTTGGGGAATGTTCAATTTACAGGGGAGACTCTGCCTAAATTTCGGTGGAAAGTCTCGTGCCCTTATTCCTTTTTGGGAAAGGAGGATATAGTTTCAATGAGTGTGCCTGACATCGGGGTGATGTCGGGAATTCCACAGGACTCGTCTCGAGCTTCCAAGAAATTTGGGGTGGGTTCTGTCACCTTCTCAATAATTGAACTATACATAACCGGTTTTCTGATTTACTTGAACTTAACCGATTAAACAGAATCGGAATAACACCTTCATCACTAATCCATTCACTGCTAACCTTTTTGTCCCCAATCAACTCATTCAATTCCAAAAGAGCGAATTTGAGCTGTTCATCATCACCACACTTTATTTGCTAAGAAACTTCATCCATACCAAAACAAACCCTTTTCTCCTCTTGGATTTCCTCTTCCACTTCAATCTCACTAACAACCCCAGAATCATAACTAGTACTTGCAAATGAGCTCATATCAAACCTGGTGTTCATCAAATCTTTATGTAACACTCCAATCTTGTCCTTCAAATCTGTGGACACTTCTAGACTGGCCAAGGGCACTAGGCCCAATGACCTCCCAAGATCGTGAACCACATCCTCCACTTGTTTGATAAATGATTTTGTCCCTTGGGTTTTGAGTAAAGCCTTGGCTCGCTTAAGCTCTGACCCAAGAGACTCCACAGCCTTTCTCACTGGTGGGTGGTCCTTAAGCTTAATGATGTTGTCCATTAAACCATCAAGAATTGGAACTAATTTCTCAACCAATATTTCAAATTCAGTCAGAATTTCTCTTTGGGTTTCTGAGTATTGAGCCAAAGAACTGACCTCAGTGACGAATTCTTTTATCTCTATCAAAAGCTCTGAAAATCTTCTCTTCTCCATAGTTGTCATTGCCCTCTCTGTAAAGAAACAGAGCAGATGAAGCAAGATATATATCAGAAAGAGAGATGTATCTATATGTGGGAGCAATTTTCCCCACAAGAATATTCGCCCAAGATTCCTTCGTCTTCTCCGCTTCCCTTTCTCCCTGCAAAACAAATCGGAGTAAAAGGACCACACCCGGGGGGTGTTGGCCAAAGGCCCTCTGATGCCTAAGTTAGGTTGGGTGTTTCAAGAAAAACCGGGTGGCCAGAGTCGTGTGTGGTGGCCGGAGCCTTGTGTGAGAGGGAGAAAGAACAGGAAGGGAGAAGGGTTTATGAGAAATAATTTATGCGGAGTTTCAGTAGGAATTCAGACGTACCTCAATCCTCGTGTGTAGCCAATATTTATAGAGGGTCTCAAAGGCTTTAATTTGGCGAGGTTGGTGGGGTTGGTGTATTTAGGGGTTAGGGATTTAATCAAATCCCTAATTAAGACAAAAATCAAAGACATCTAATTTAAATCAAATAACCTCCTAATTAATTCAGATAATCCCCAATTAGGCTAGGTAACTCCTAATTAGGTCAAATAATTCCCAAATTGGTTGGCCTAATTATTTGACCTAGAGTGAGATATTTTGCTTCCACACTATATATATATATATATATATATAAGAGAACAAAGGAGAAAGTACCAAGGAAAACAATAAGAAATTATTGGTAACCTGTCGGGCAAAAATCAAAGTTATCGATCCACTTGTGGGTTCTGAAAACGCGATGATCAAAAAGCCAAAGCAAAAAAATAATTTAAAACAAAACCAAAACTGCTGTTTCTTCTATCTTCTTTGGCCGTCTTGAAGAGAAAATTGGCGAGTGAAAGAAGGGTTGGAAGTCTGCAGTTTGGAATTTTGTGAAGAGGTATCAAAAGGGTCTTTGTCATACTACTCTGACTCGGTTTGCTATTGATTATTGTAATAATTATAATATCTTCCTGTTGTTCTTGTTCTTCGTCGTCCATTGAAACAAAAATGAAAGTCAGGAGAACCAGTCAAACACTAGCAATAAATTCTCAGCCTGTTGTTTGTTCTTTTCTCTCTATCTTTCTTTCCCATTTGCTTGCTTTCTTAGTTTTGTTTACTTTTTTTTTATGTTTTCAAACTACCGGAGCTTTATATTTTAAGTGGCTTTGAACAGAATTTTGGCTTCCTGGGTCAACTGCCGCATGTGTGGCTGCGTTGGTTCCAAATATCTTGTTGGTAAAACTAAAAAGAACATTCTGGAGTGGGGGGGACTTCAGAGTTAACTTTTGAGTTTGGACAAATTGGTTTGATTGTCCAAGTTTCTAGAAGGTGTGTGCTTTAGGAAAACTCACTGCATTTTCTGTGATATTGTGATTTGTGTGCTTATTTTTAAAAGTTTTGAAGAATTTTAAATTGCTTGCATAGCATTCACAATAGGTCACTCGTGAATATGATCACCCCTTGACCCAAAAAAAGGGGTGATCATATTCAGGCTGTAGAGGCCAATACAACGACTATCCAGGAATTTGTAGATGGGGGCTTTGAATTGGGATTGCAGATCGATAACGTTCAATGCAACAATTGTACGGAATCAGGAGGGAAGTGTGGGCTTAACACGACTAATGGTGGATTCAGTTGCTTTTGCCAGGATAAGGCCTATGCAACCACATGTAATGCAAAAGGTATGTCTGTCCCTTGTCATTCTCTTATAAATTACAGACTAGTAAGATGTTAGAAGTTTTTGTGTCATTGAATCCCAGGATTGGTAGCATGAGGCTCGTCTGTTATTACAATTTAGATAGCTACCTACGTGTGTGATTAGGCTCGTCTGTTAATTAATTAATAGTCCATGAGTTATAATGTCTGTTAATTTCCAGGTCGGAAATTGGGAATTGTGTGCTATATAGTCCTTGTCTGCATACAGAAGCAGAACACAGAATCCGTTTGGATGAAGGAATTGCCAATTACATAGAATTCTAAAATGACGGAATTTAGATTTCCGTCATTTCAATTTCTGGCAATTGAAGATTTCAGTGTTTGGATTTATGTATGCCGGATTTTGTAAATGACAGAAATTGAAAATTTCAATGTTTGGATAGCTCATGTGAATTATAAATGACATAAATTAAATATTTCGAAAGAACTAAAAAACTGATAACCGACATAGAAAGTATTCCTCGAAGTATAAAATTACATATCGTTTGATGAACTAAATAACTCAACTTAAACAAACAGAGCATATTAGCAAACCAAATCACTCCCCACGTGCAATAAACATCAGCAACATACTCTCTTTTTTCTCAATTGGGAGTGCCTTCAGCATCTGAAATTGTTTGGCATTTTCTATCAGCCAAGCACATGCTTTGAGTTGTTCATTTTCACTAAGACCTGGTACTGCTTGTGCTTCATCATATACATCTGCTGGATCAAGGTTCTTAGTATCAGCACGAATAAACTCTTCAAATGATAAAGCCATTCTAGCAATCGAATCAGCAATAACATCTTTGACAGCACCTCTTTTCTTTGTAGGAAGAATATCAGAAGAATTTGATGCACGATTTCTTCTCTTTTGACCATTTGTTGAGGTTGGTGAAATATCATCAATAACATGAATATCTTCTAAATCTTGTGTATCACCATCCAAATCAACATGATCAACTTCATTAGTAGGAGTCATAACCTCAGTTGCATCTGCACCTGTTTCAGCGCCCTCTCCAGTGGCTCTATCTTTGCCACATAAATATACTATATCATCCCAATTTTATCTTTATCAGGGTTTCATAGGTTTATAAAGCGACAAGGCAATCTGTTGTTCAGGGTTTCATAGGTTTATAAAGTGACAAGGCAGCTCCAACTTGGCGCTGTTTTTAAGTTTGGCGCTTTTTTTTTTTTTTTTTTTCATGAAAATTTTGGCGTTTTTTATTTATTTAAATTTTGTCAGAACGGAAAATATGAATTCCCGCACTGTGGAAATTGTGAAATGACGCCTATTTTTGTGGAAATTAAACTCGGGAATTTGAAGCCTCAATTTCCATGATTTTTTCCGTGCGTCATTTAATAAATTCCACGCTTAAATTGCCAAACAAGGGAATTGTCAATTTCTCATCTTAAATTCAAGGGTGTTCACGGTTCGATAACCGTGACTGGGAAGAGTTGCCGACCACCGAACCGGAGGTCATCGGCGTACATATTTTGTAGACCGTCGCCGCGCCGAGAAGATGCAAGACCAACTACAATCGGCACGCCGAGAAGTCGGTGCGGTGCGGTTTGGTTCGGCAAGCATCGACGGCAGAGGATTGAATTGAGATTGAGGGCTTGAGGACCACTTCGTGGTTGGGGGGTATGGGGAGGAAGAAGAAGAAAAGAAGAAGAAGCCAAGGAAGAAGATGGAGAGAAGAACGAAAGAAGAAGAAGAAGCAGCGCGCAGGGCGGGATGAAGAAGAAAGAAGAATGACGGCTGGGAGAAAAGAAAAAGAAAAGGAGAGTTTGTGGGGCAGGGGAAACCCTAACTTTTTTTTAAATGTTTTTTAAATTCTTTTACATTGTAATAAATACTACAATTGTACACATGTTGCACAAGAAGACGCATCAGTCCAATGGTATTTGGGCCTTGCATCCGAACTTTGAACAGAGTTCGATTCTCCATGTGCGCCCACTTTCTGGATTTTTACGCAATTTACATGGAAGCGGTCCGGTTCGGGTTTCGCCGGTTTTAAAAAATTCAAATCGGTTCAAAACCGGTTCACCATCGGGTCGGCGGCGGAGAGTTTTGGCGTAGTGGATGTCGAATGGTCTTGAAAGCCAGAGACCGGGCGCCAGAATGGTCTCCACAAGCTCCTTCGTGAATCTCTCGTAAGACGTAGTTGCCCTGCTGCGGAGTCATGCACCGAAGCAGTGGTAAAGAATGATCACGCCGATAGGGAATCTGATTCAAAATTAAGTATCGTGCCGATCGGCGGCGGAGAGTTTTGGCCTCAGTTTTGTCGGTCGGTAGCGTGCCACTTGTGAGGTAGGCGAGGATTGGATCCATCCAACTTGGATCCTGCCGAACGGCATGTACCTCAGTTTCGGCGGTGCTGCGCCGAGCGAGGATTTCGATCGGTACGTGGCGACCGACGTTGTCGTCAATTGCTGAGGCCAATCGTGACAGGGCATCGGCATGGCTGTTCTCGGACCTGGGGATCTGCTGAACTTGATACGCAGCAAAGTGGTGAAGCAACCGGCGAGCGTGTGTCAAGTAGGCAGCCATCGAGGTATCCTTGGCTTCGAATTCGGTCAGTATCTGATTAACGACAAGTTGCGAGTCGCTGCATATCCTGAGTTGTTGGGCGCCCATTTCCTTGGCGAGCCGAAGGCCTGCCAAGAGAGCTTCGTACTCGGCTTCGTTGTTGGAAGCCTGGAATTGGAACCGGATGGCGTATTCGATGGTTGTCTGATCAGGGGTTTTGAGTACTAAGCCGGCTCCGCTGCCTTGTCGGTTAGACGAGCCATCCACATAGAGAGTCCAGACGGGAATCGACGGACTAAAGTTCCCCTCGGTTGGATGAGCAACTTTGGATGCCGAAGCTGATTCTTGGGCGATGCCTTCCGGATGTTCCTGTTCGGACGTAGTCATTTCAGAGATGAAGTCAGCTACGGCTTGGCCCTTCTCGGCAGGCCGAGAGTGATAGTGGATGTCGAATTCGCCGAGTTCAATGGCCCATTTGACCAGCCGACCGGATGTCTCGGGTCGTTGTAGTATTTGGCGTAGAGGCTGGTTGGTGAGAACGACGATACTATGAGCCTGGAAATACGGCCGAAGCTTGCATGCTGAGAGAACAAGAGAATAGGCAAGTTTTTCCAGCTCAGGGTACCGAATCTCGGCGTCCTACAGGGCGTGGCTAGTATAGAAAATTGGAAGCTCGATGCCGTTCGGCTTGCGAATGAGTACAGAACTTAATGCCGTTGCCGATACTGATAAGTAGAGAATTAATTCTTCGCCGGGAAGAGGAGTGGATAATAGGGGCGCTCTGCTCATGTAGGCCTTGAGGTCTTGGAAGGCTCGATCGCATTCGGCAGTCTAGACAATCTGCCGTTTGCTTCCTTTGAGGGCTTTGAAGAAAGGGGCACACCGATCGGTAGCCTTGGATATGAATCTGGCAAGAGCGGCGACACGCCCCGTAAGGCTTTGAATATCCTTCTGCGTCTTCGGCGTCTGCATGTCGAGCAATGCCTTGATTTTTTCAGGGTTGGCCTGAATGCCCCGTTGGCTGATCATGAAACCAAGAAATTTACCCGAGGAGACGCCGAAGGCGCACTTACTTGGGTTGAGACGCATGTTGTACTTCTTTAAGACATCGAACATGAGGGAGAGGTTATGGAGATGAGAATCGGCCGTTTTGCTCTTGACCAGCATGTCATCCACATAAACTTCCATCGAGGTGCCGATGAGTTCAAAGAAGATTTTGTTGACCAAGCGATGGTAGGTTGCCCCAGCGTTCTTCAGGCCGAACGGCATGACGTTGTAACAGTAGAGTCCTTTGTCGGTGATGAATGCCGTATGCTCGCGATCGGCAGGGCTCATAAATATCTGGTTGTACCCTGAATATGCGTCCATGAAGCTGAGAAGTTCATGGCCTGCCGTTGCGTCTACCATTTGATCGATCCTTGGCAAAGGAAAACTGTCCTTGGGGCAAGCCTTGTTTAGATCGGTATAGTCCTGACACATTCGCCAGGCGCCACTCGATTTTTTGACCAAGACCGAATTTGCCAACCAAATTGGGTAGGTGACTTCCCGGATGAAGCCGATTACCCGTAGTTTCTCCACCTCGGTTCGCATAGCGTCGTACCGTTCAGCATCGTAGGCTCGTCGCTTCTGTCTGATGGGTTTGAAAGTGGGACAAATGCTGAGCTTATGACTGATGACACTTGGGGCGATGCCAGGCATGTCATCGTATGACCATACGAAGACTTCTGTATTGGCGCGCAAAAAGGTAATGAAATCGGCACGCAATGCCGAATTCAAGGTGGTGCCGATGCGAACCTGTCGGTCGGGCTGTGCGTCGGAGAGGGTGACCGATTCCAAATCTTCAACAGGTTGCGCTTGTGGGGTGACTGCCTCATCCATGGGATCATCTGGTTTGTCGGTCCCCCTGCCGTTTGGCACCGTCATCCCGGTAGAAACAGAGTACGCTTCGCGAAGCGTAGCTCTTGCCGATTCCTTGGTTGCCGAAACGTAACATGTCCGTGCACTCAATTGATCCCCTCGCACTTGGCCGACACCAGCGTGTGTGGGGAACTTGAGGAGGAGCATGTGTGGTGACAGCATGGCCTTCATCCTTGTGAGTGCCGTCCTGCCGATTATGGCGTTATATGCCGTTGGGCAATCGACTACCAGGAAATGGGTGTAGATGACTGTTCGTCGGGGAATAGTGCCGATGGCGAACGGGAGCTGGACACTACCAATCGGCTGAATGACGTCTCCCGAGAAACTTAGGAGGGGGGTGATATTTGTGTTCAGATGCTGAGGGTCTATACCGAGGGCATTAAAAGCATCGGCAAAGAGCACATTGACCGAACTGCCGGTGTCGATGAGGATTCGGCCCACATCGAAGTCTGAAATATCTGCTCGTATGATCATGGGATCGGAGTGAGGGAAGATGATGCCTCGTTCCTCCTCCTTAGAGAAGGTAATAGGTTCCCAGCCGTTTCGCTGGAACTTGTCGTTGCGTCCTCCCGCTACACTGAGGATCTGGGGATGCCGAATGGCACGAACGTAATTCTTGACGGATCGGTTGCTGGTTTCGGCAATGGGTGCCCCTCCACTGATCATATTGATCTGCCGATTCGCCGATTTGTCCGATGCTGGTTTGGTGCTTAAATACTGATCCAGCTTGCCCTCGTTGATGAGGCGTTCGATAATTTTTCGAAGGGCGATACAGGATTCTGTTTCGTGGCCGTTGTACTGGTGGTATCGGCAGAAGACGCCAGTGTCCTTCTCGTTCTGTCGAGGAAGCTTCCGGTTGCTTGGCTTCGGTATCATTTCACCTTCGGTCATGAGGACATGTTCGTAAGTGGTGTTGAGTAAAGTGAAAATTTCCTCTGGCCGATTCTTCTTCGGATCCCCGAAGGCGCTTCGCCTTCCGGAGTCCTTTCCCTTTTTGTTGCTGTCCTGCCGATCCCGGAAGTGGTCCTTTCGTTTGTTTCGGGACTCGTAAGGAGCAGACTCAGGGAGTGCCGTTCGGTAGGGGGCTGGATTGGTGGTCCGATTCACCGGGAATCGGTCATAGCTTTGTGCCGAAGGCCGATCGGCCGTTGCCGCTTGGCTTGGTGGGGTCGAAACCGATCCTTTGGAGTTGAAATGTTCGGCCTTGGCGTGGATGGCTGCCTGCTTCATTAATTTGGAGCAGGTGGTCTAGTTGCTGCTATGGACGAGGTAGCGAAACTGAGACGACCGAAGGCCGCTTTTGAAGGCATCGAAGGCTGCCCTGTCATCAGTCTCGGGACATCGGGAATATTCATGGCTGAACCTAGCTGCATATTCCCGTAATGGCTCATCGTCTTGCTGCCGAACGGTATAGAGGTCATCGGCAGAGTACAGCCGATCGGTCTGAATCATGAAATGGTTGAGGAAGGTTTGCTTCAACTGATCGAAAGAGTCAACCGTACCTGGCTCCATTCGGTAGAACCAGTTCAGAGCAGCTCCGGTCAGGGAGGAGGGGAATAGCAAACATTGGCCTTCGTCTGTCAGCCCTTTGCAACCCAAGGCCGATTGGAAGGTATGAATGTGAGTAACGGGGTCTTCCACGCCTGAGTAGAACGATATTCGGAGTGCTTGGACCTCCTTTTCATGTCTGAATGTTTGGATGCGATTGGTGAACGGGCCTGGCTGTACCGTTCCCCACGTTGGTGTCCGAGCCTGATTCTGCTCTTCCTCAATTCGGTTCATCTTCTGGAGAAGAAGGCGTATGGTGGGGTCGGTGGAGGGGAGATCGTTACCGGAGGGTTCCCCTGCCTGGCTCGCCTTCTGCCGATAGTCCTCGTGGTTTGATCGGTGGCCATGGTGCCCCTTAGAGGGTCCTGGCGATCGGTATGAGATAGTGGTTCCTGGTGAAGTTGGGACATAGTCCGATTCATCCGTTTCCTTCAGGCCCACTGCACCATACCGTTGGCGCAAGGGAGATTTTGGTCCAAGCGCCTCTAACTGCCGATCGTTGAGTTTTGCTTGGATCCGGATGGGTGAGGGCTGCCGTTCCTTGCGCTGCTCGTTGATCCTATTGCGATAATCGGAGTAAACTCGATATTCTGGATGGCGCTCCTTGGGGGAGGGTACGTACAGTTGTCGGGAGGCAGTTGGTTTGTCTGCGGCTTGCTGTTTCCCTTTATCCTGAGCACTAGGCTTCCCTACGCTCTTAATTGACTTCTCCTGCCGAAGCTGCATGGTTCGCTCCAAACCGTTCTGCAATTGGGTGGAATGTGTTTGCTGATCATGCAGTTGCCTCTGGGTGTCATCGAGTTTAGAAGCGAGGATATTGTTGTGCTCCTGCATTCTTGCCATTTCCTGCTGTAAAGTCTCCACGCGAGCCTCCAGAGTGGTTGGTCGAGCAGGTGTCTCTGTTCGTGGTGTCTGAAGCAAGGGAGCTAGACTTGGCTCACTGCCGAGGCCGAGGATGGGGCCATCGGCAGGGAGGGCCGAAGATGGATTCATTTTTTGGTCTTAGAGATTTTGAGATATGGGTTAATCGATAAGCGATTCCCACAGACGGCGCCAATCTGTTGGCACCAAAACTGAACAGATAGAGATGAGTGCAACTTACAAGTGGGATGGACGATCGAGAGATCGATTGAGTGTTCGAAGGTAGATTCTTCCTGTCTTCGGATGCTGATCCTGAATAGAAGGAAGCCAAGATTCGTAAGGTCTATAGAACCGGTGTGGAACCAGCCTAAGACCCTCCGATGCCGAAGTAAGATTGTTTTCTAAGAGCTTTTACTGTTGACAAGATATGAGTATAAAAAGTCAAGCTGAAAAGTCTTACCCCTGTATTGTAGTGAAGGGGGCTTATTTATAAAGGGCATTTTGTATGCTCTTAGTACTCACTTTCGATGTGGGACTCGTGGGAGGGCCCTATGAGGTTGACACGAGTCTTTAGATATTTTGGGCGGGTGCTTCGAGGTTGATTCTGCAGAATCGGTATGGGGTACCGATTGTAGACTGTGTTGGACCTGTAGCGGCTGTTTGCAGCTTTGAGACAATGCCATCGGTAGCCGATGTCGATTGTTCGAGGCCTTGGGTACTTGGGTGAGTTTCTCTGATCCATGTGTCGTTGTATGAGTGGAGGGTCAGATATGGTACAAACAATACATATATGGGCTATAAACGAAATTTGTGTGCCCCTCTCAGCTTTGGGCCCCGAGCTGTAGCCCTGGTCGCCCTGGGCCAAGGCCGCCTCTGCTCTTATATGTGACTGTGAAGGGCTGAAGAAACTTGTCGATTGTCACACCCCGGATCGACTCTGCCGTAGCACGATATTGTCCGCTTTGGGCCCCCTTCTCTGCCCTCACTGTTTTGTTTCTGGGAGCTCACGAGCAACTTCCCAGTGGGTCACCCATCCTGGGATCGCTCTAGCCCCCAACTCGCTTAACTTCGGAGTTCCCATGACTCCGAAGCCAGTGAGCTCCCAAAAGGCCTCGTGCTAGATGGATGCGGGCGTATACATATAAGGCACATCAACCCCCTCTCCGTTGGTCGATGTGGGATCTTACAATCCACCCCCAATAGGGGTCCGACGTCTTCATCGGCACACTCGTGCCACACGGCAGAGTGGCTCTGATACCAAATTGTCACATCCTGGGATCGGCTCCGCCGTAGCACGGTATTGTCCGCTTTGGGCCCCCCTATCTGCCCTCACGGTTTTGTTTTTGGGAGCTCACGTGCAACTTCCTAGTGGGTCACCCATCCTGGGATTGCTCTAGCCCCAACTCGCTTAACTTCGGAGTTCCCACGACTCCGAAGCCAGTGAGCTCCCAAAAGGCCTCGTGCTAGATGGATGTGGGCATGTACATATAAGGCACATCACCCCCCTCTCCGCTGGTCGATGTGGGATCTTACAATCCACCCCCTTTAGGAGCCAGACGTCCTCGTCGACATACTCGCACCACACGGCAGAGTGGCTCTGATACCAAATTGTCACATCCCAGGATCGGCTCCGCCGTAGCACCATATTGTCCGCTTTGGCCCCCCCTCTTTGCCATCACAGTTTTGTTTTTGGGAGCTCATGAGCAACTTCTCAGTGGGTCACCCATCATGGGATTGTTCTAGCCCCAAAATCGATTAACTTCGGAGTTCCCATGTCTCCGAAGCCAGTGAGCTCCCAAAAGGCCACGTGCTAGATGGATGCGGGCATGTACATATAAGGCACATCACACCCTCTCCGTTGGTCCATGTGGGATCTTACAATCCACCCCCTTTAGGGGCCCGACGTTCTCGTCGGCACACTCGCACCACACGGCAGAGTGGCTCTGATGCCAAATTGTCACATCCCGAATCGCTCCGCCGTAGCACGATATTGTCTGCTTTGGGCCCCCCTCTCTGCCTTCATGGTTTTGTTTTTGGGAGCTCACGAGAACTTCCCAGTGGTTCACCCATCCTGGGATTGCTCTAGCCCAAACTCGCTTAACTTCGGAGTTCCTATGAATCCGAAGCTAGTGAGCTCCCAAAAGGACTTGTGCTAGATGGATGCGGGCATGTACATATAAGGCACATCAACCCCCTCTCCGTTGGTCGATGTGGGATCTTACATCGAGAGAGAAGAAAAAGAAAGAGTGATGCAATTTCTAATGAGCTTGAACGACACGTACTCAACGGTTTGTGGATCGATTCTAATGATGAATCAATTGCCTGATACACGCAAAGTTCACGGTTTGGTTCTTTAGCATGAGCGCCAAATAGAGGTGACCAATCGGAATGACAACCTGGTCACTCCACACGCAATGCAAACCGGTCATACCTCGGGGGCAGGATCTTCCCAACCTTCACTACTAAGGAGTACAATTAACTTATTGTTATGTTTCGTAATAAGAAGGGTAATGGTCAGCCATTGGCACATGCAACAGGTATCATTACACCCACTTGTAATATTGCACATCCACATTCCACATTATATTGGATTGTGGATAGCGGGGCAACGGATCATATTTCTCATTCGTCTCCTACACATAATCAAACTGTGACGCATCATGAATTTGTTGGTTTACCCAATGGAGAACATGCAGAAATACATATCATTGGGTCTATTAAATTATCACAAGACTTGTCTCTTGATGGAGTTCTACATGTCCCAAAATTTAGTGTCAACTTGTTGTCTGTGAGTAAATTAACTTGGGCTCTACGATGTCTAGTAATTTTTTATCCGGATTTTTGTGTTGTGCATGACATGGATATGAAGAAGACGATTGGCCGGGGCAAGCATTTTGATGGGCTTTACTACCTCATGCCTACCAATCAATTGAATTAAAAAATTGGGAGCTTTATTTTTTAAACACAATATAGTTCACTAATTTGGAAGATAGGAATACAATTTCATCTAATTAGCATAAGGCCAAAGACCAAAATGTTGTTCCTAATTTTACAAAAATATCAAAATTACACACAATGCCACTCCTTCTAAGGCAAGCATACTATGCCACATGTCCATATCCAGCCAACCGCCACCGCCGGCCAGCCACCCGTCGCCGGACTCCCACCTTCAGCTAGCAACCGTTGTCGCCTGCCGCCACCACCTGTCACCGGCTTGCCACCGTCTGCAAGGGACCAACTCCATTGCCCTTTATTCACCCTTAAAAAAAAAAAAGGATTTTGTGTCATTGAAGGAACTTGAACCTTGACCCTCAAAGGAGGAAGGCTCACTCACAAACCACTACACGAAACTTGATTTTGTAATATTTATTCAGTTATACAATATTTATATAAACAATCAATGGTTTAAAAATTATAAAAAAATCATTTCAACACATATTCACACAAAAACTACAACAAAAATACAATGTAGATATATCAATTATGTTTAAAAAAACAAAAACAAAAACAAAAACAGCTACAAAAACAAAAATTAATTTTATTGAAGCAAAATGGAGAAACCAAGATGAAAGTACTGAAATGGAAACTGCGATGCAGAAATGGAAACTGCAATGTAAAAGCGGAAACTGTAATGCATAAATAGAAACTGCAATACAAAAATGGAAACTGCAATGCTGAGTTTGGGCAAAAATGCTCAGCTCTAGAGTTAAACAAAACAAAACTATATTTTTTTTATTCAAGACATGTTGGTAAAATACTTTGTTTCTGGCAATGTAGTTTCCAAAAGTCCAATTTTGAGTTCCCTTGCTCTTGGTTAGTTCTACTCTTCTCTTGCCCACCCAATTCCTCATATGGGTAGCCTCTACTCTTCAAATTGGTGAGGTTGAAGGCCAAGGAAAAAGCAAAAATCCAATTGTAATTAAATGAAAACTAAAATGCAATTTCCAAAAATCCAATTTTGAGTTCCCTTGCTCTTGGGTAGTTCTACTCTTCTCTTGCCCACCCAATTCCTCATCTGGGTAGCCTCACTCTTCAAATTGGTGAGGTTGAAGGCCAAGGAAAGAGCAAAAATCCAATTGTAATTAAATGAAAACTGCTTCCAAAAGTCCAATTTTGAGTTCCCTTGCTCTTGGGTAGTTCTACTCTTCTCTTGCCCACCCAATTCCTCATCTGGGTAGCCTCTACTCTTCAAATTGGTGAGGTTGAAGGCCAAGGAATGAGCAAAAATCCAATTGTAATTAAATGAAAACTGCAATGCAATTTCCTAAACTGCAATGTAGTTTGTGCAAAACTACAATGCAAAACCTATACAATGTAGTTTTGCAATACCATTTCCAAATCAAGACAAATGCATAGTAAGTGAGCTTTATAATAAGAAGTTGCAGCTAAATTAGATCATTGCCTGACATATATGCATTGTTTGATTTCACAAGAAAAAATATGATTATTAATAAATATAACCAATTTGGAAAATATTACAAATGATAATCTTTAAATTAGCAAACCCTAATCAATTATACTCAATGCTGCTACTTGCAAACAAAATTGTTAAATTAAAAAATAATCATAAAAGATGAAAAAACACAATTTCTTACAATGATATGTACATCATCAAATCAGGAGATAAATGCATAAACAGGAATCACACTACAAAACAAATATCCAATCACTACTTGAACCTCTTTCAAGCTGGATTGAGATCGCATGAAACTTGGCCTTGCCATCTGCAACACAAGCATGAAACGAAAAATACATTAGATATTTTTATTGAACAAAAATTTGGCAGAAAGCAGTTCCCTCTTCCTAAAAGAGAGGAAAAGTAATTTAACTGACAAAGATATCTCAACTAAGAGGACTCGGTCTCCATATTTTTCAATTTTTACTCTCTTTGAGTTGTTTTCTTTGTCCCATCTTAATCTCTTGCCTGTATCTCTTTTAGTTCCCTGAACTAAATGCATCAGTACTATCACTTTTTATATGGTTCTCTTGCCATATAGGTTTCTTTTTAAATGATGAAATCTGGGAATGCTGACGAAAACTTCTTATCTAAATGATCGTTCAATCCTTTCAACAGAAATCGTATGAAGCAACTTTCAGAGTTTTAGTAGCCTTTCAAGTCTTTAGAAACTAAAATCTTTTTAGTTTTTGTTTCTTGTTTACATTACAATCAGTTACACTTGGTATCTGACAAGATTATAAATAAATAAAAACGAATGGTCAAGCTCAAAAGAGAAAGGTAAAAGACAGCAAAGTATGTTTTGATAATTGTGGATAGATTTCAAATTTTGGTATTTTTGTCATTGGAAATAGCTTGAATTGTGAATTGTGAGAAATTAGTCTGGAATACAAAAATTGCCTACCTTCTAAATCAAGATAAATTACTATGTTAAAGAAACAACTTGAGTAACCTTGAGAGCAAAAATCTTGCAAGTGGGCTTATGTTTGCGTTGGATTTAAATTCCTTGTTCTGCTGCTTTTTCTTGTCTTCTGTCTTTGTGTTCTGTGTTTCTTCTAAAACTGTCTTGCCCTTAGTGAAAATGTGAGCAGCCAGCTCCTGCAGATCTTTCAATGAAGATTCCTTTGAACTATTTGAACTGCAAAGATTTTCTTCTATGATTCCTATAGACTACATGCCACCATTTTAAGTGGTGAGAAAGATTAGGACCAATATGAAAAAGATAGGATGTGTGAGACCTTGCTAATCGCTGAAGCAATTTGCTGACAAAAATTTCAGAAGATCCCGGCTTCAAGCTCTCCAACTTTGCAAGTGACTTTGCAACTGAACGCACAGCAGACCCTTCTGAATCATCAGCAATTGTCTACATGTACACAAGAAAAAGAAAAGTAAATCACAGGGATTGAAACTAGCTACAATGAATTCATTTGATATGTATGCATACATCAAGACATAAAATACAGTAGGTTGAAACTTGAAACCATATACACCAAATCTAAATATTATTGTTTTACTGATGCTAACATAGTTAAAATAAATTGCATCTTAAACGTATGCCTAGAACAAGCAATCTATATCTTCCAAAGTACTCACACATAGACATATAATAGGTGTGCTTTTGCAGCACCAGGCTTCTAACTAAGAAAAACCCACAATTTTTGGCAACAATGAGTTCCTTAGCAAGAAAAGATAGAGAGAAAGAGAGAGAAGAAAACAACAATACTGCTTTATGTCTTCAAAAACTTGTATCTGCAGTTCTAACAAATTTGCAGACTACAAAATTATAAGTATAGCTGATCGTCCAAATAAAATGGAACCATAGTTAGCCTAGATAACAAAAGTTTTCCTTATCCTGAATAAAAGGATTATCAAAAGATAACAAAGATTAAAGCAGACTTTGATGGACACAAACAACCCCATCCTCTATCATCCTGAATTTGGCAAACCTTAATTCTCCTGTTAATACTTTAATGACTCCATCATTTCAAAACATACATAATTAATTGTTATAGTAAAATATCATGGAAAACCAGAACTATATAATTAATAGTTTCTCCAAGAGAGGAATTCCACGGGTAATTGGGAAAATAATAAACAAAAATTCAATATCAGAAATGAGGAAACATGCAAACAGAACAGAGAGGGAGAGAGGAGGAAGGGATACCTGGAAGCTGCTAATGCTTTCTTTCAACTCCACGTATTTTCCAGGGGCACCAGTGAAAACCTTTGCAACATGGAACGGCTGGCTCAAGAAACGTTGAATTTTACGGGCACGGGCGACTGTCAACTTATCGTCTTCACTAAGCTCATCCATCCCCATAATAGCAATAATATCACTAATAAAAAAGCACCTCCAAACTCAAATCTTATCACAAAAGGCAAAATGAGAACAAAATCTACATCAAATACTTCAAAATCAACTTCTCAAACCAAAACATAACTACAAAATTGAAATAAGAATCTAATCTAGAAAACACATACCTCACCAGATGAAAAACAGAGTTTCGCGTGAGAAGAAGCAAGATGGGAGAGAGGGTGTCGTTGTCGATGGAGCAAATAAGGAAGAGCAGAGAGGGCGGGTGTCATCGTTGATTGAGTGAAGAAGGAAGTGGATTGTTGACCTTAAGGGGGGCGTAGATTTCTTATTTATAAATGAAGGGTCTTATGCATTGTAACTTGCATCCCCCGATCTCTTGTCTCGCCTATTTTGCATCTATCGTATTTAGGGGGAGTAAGGCTTTGCCTTATTTGCACAGTTTCATACTTGGTACTCTTTTCTGTGCATTCGGTGTAGTAAAATCACAAGGTTGATACTAAAATTTCTGCATGTTCCGCTATTGCTCTGGTTCTCTAGTCTTTTTGCTAGAGGTTTGATTTAGGTTGTGTCCTAGATAGGGGGAGTATTTTTGGACAGTCTGGTTTTGATTTTGTAATCACATTGTGGGGCTCATTTTTGTTTTGGGTAGTCTGTGCACTTTGATAGAGAGGGAGTTGTTTTGTATTGTTTTGAACAAGTGTTATTTGCTTTGTAATCATCCTGTGCTATGTGCTTGTAACTTTGTTCAAATCAGATTATGTGCTTTGTGTTTAATCCCACTGTGAGCTGATTCTCCATATTTGCCTTTTTGCACTTTCCTTATCAACAAGGGGGAGAACACTCTCAACCCCATATTGCATATTGTTTCAACCCCATATTGCATATTGTTTTAATTTCTGTGATATAATATGCTTGTTTGTGTGCCTGGGAGATTGGTTGTTCTTGCAGGTACATCGCTATGAGTTGGTTTTGGGTTGAGTGTATTTAGAGAGTGTGTTGTCAAGGAAAGCCAAAAAGGGGGAGATTGTTAATGTATGAATTTTGAGTATTTCTTTTGGCTTCCCTTGACAATTTTGTAATAGGATTTTTATTGTTTTTATCAAGCTCAAGTTTAGATTAAGAATAGCTTCTCTAGGTGTTCTTAACTAACATCTATCCTATGGAGGCTCATGCAATTTGACAAAGGTAAATTATGCATTGCATCATTGCATTAAATTGATTTCATAAAATGATGACTAGTCAACCTCTGCTTAGTGTGATTTCCAGCTCACTGTTTCCAGCTCACTGTTTCCAGCTGGACTCTACCCATCTATTTTGTCCTATTCTGCGAAATTCCCTGCTACCATTGTACGATTCTAACCTAGGAATTTTGGTTAAAAAGCAAACCAATTGCTCCTTTGGAGCCGTCACTTTTGTAGGCAAGTTTTGGAAAGTTTCCTTGGAAACTATCTCTTCTTCCTCAAGAGCAAACCTTCATATTTTTCATCTTTGAGTTTTCCAAATTGATTTTTCGAAAACTGCATTTGAAATATGAAAACCTCATCTTGCTAGATCAAACACTCTCTCATATTTATATCTAGGTCAGATTCAAGATTGATTTCTTCAAGAGTATGGTTTCTTGAAGAAATTGGTCATTCTCCTTTGAATCCAAATTTTGGTTTCGGTTTGAGTTGGAGCTTGCAAGCTAGTGCCATGGGATGAACGAGCTGGAGAAGGAGCTGCCATTGCCATGATGAACTGAGCTTCAAGCTTTGCTAAGTTGGAGAAGAAGATTGCACAAAGGAGGTATAGCCCATCTTCCTAAATAGATCTAGGTTTTGCTTGAGCTTGCTTGTATTCCTTTATAAGAATCTTTTTCTACTTAGTGGATTGCCTGGTCGGTTGATGACCTCCAGTTTTTCCCAATGGTGGGTTTCTGGGTGAACAAAATCTGTTTTGCAAATCTGTAAATTTTTTTGGGTTTCTGTTCTTGGTGGTTGACTAGTCATCTTTATCTGCTGTTTGCTGTTTACTTGATAATGATGATTTCACACACTTTCACCATAGTTGTTGCTAGCACAGGGGATGCCTAGATTGACGGGTCCTTCTGAGTGCCTAGGTTGTCACTAGTAATCTTCTAGGTTGCAGGTACTTTGTGGCATGCTCTGTATGTTCTTTTGATTATGGTTGTTCATGACTAGTATTGGTCAAGGTCTAAAGTGTGTGAAGCCCGCTGTGGTTGTGTTTGTGTCATTTAATTTACCCCTCGTCACCTAAGTGCCAATTTCAGGTCTTCATAGTCCGAGTTAATTGAGTACAAGGACGAATCAATCATTGGGGAAGGCGGTTCTGTTGAAGTGGATCGACATTCTATTAAGAAGAAGCTTGATGCGGAAATATTAATAACGACAGTCTCTCTCTTGGCAAGTTGGTCATTGATGACATCTATGCACCAATGACCAACTTGAGGGGGAGTGTTAGCTAAAGCCATGTTTCCTTGTTTTATGGGAACATTATTTCCATGTTTTATGGGAACATTGTTTCCTTGTTTCATGGAAACCTTGTTTTCTTGTTTGTAGTTGTAGGACTTGTATAAATATGTTGTAAGTAATGAAAACTGAATCAAGTTGAAAAACCAGAAAAATTATCTTCTCTCATTCTCATATTCTCCCATATTTTCATATTCTCCCATATTTTCATATTCTAGCTTCTCATATTTTAGCAGGTTCCATCGGATCACGACGTGGGGGAGTATTTTCCTTCGGAGGACGTAATAGTGCCATTATTTCAGACACGGAACGCACCACTGGAGCCGATTGCGGGCATTGCTCACTTGAGGAGCCATGTGTAATGGTTTTCCTCTTTTTTGTTTTGCCTTGAATAATCTATTTAAAAAAATGAAATTAGAAATGCAAGAAAGAAAGAAAATATATATATATGACATTAAATTGAATAAAACGGAAATTATTATTTTTTACCTCGTCGCCAAGATTTTGACCTCTTCGAAAGTTTGTCCACGACCCTCCGGCTTCGATGGAAGAGGCCATTTATATTTTTGCACAAATGGAATTTTGTAATAGAAAAATGTGAGTGGAAAGTAAAAAATATTGGAAGGAGAAGAGTTGGTATGAAGATTTGGTGTGGAAAGTGAATAAAATGGTTATGTATTTATAGGAAAAAAATCCAGAATTTTTAGGTATTTTTTTAATTTTTTTTAAAAATTTTTTTCAGATTTTTTTGCAATTTTTTTACCCAAAAAAATCGAGTCCGTTGGATTTATGGACAAAAAATGATCAAAGCATCCGGGAAGCGCCACGTGGCGTCTTCTCGTTGGGAGATATCAGTCGCTGACGTCAGCGCAGTGAAATCAAATTTTTTTTTACCGTCACGCGCCAACGGTAAAAAAAATTTGAATTTACAGTCGCTGACATCACCATGACATCACAATGACGTCAGCGCCTTTGGGCTGCAGCCCAGGCAAGATCTGCCCGTGGGCTTGCCCAATTTGGTGTGGGACCCACCATTTGCCCGGGCTTCTTCTCTCCCGCTGGAGCTCTCTTGGGCTGCCTTCGAGGGCCTTTTGCCCAATTTTGGCTCAAGGCTGGACATGCTCTTAGGAAGAGGAGAGAGGGGCTGAGATCTGGTTTTAAACAACCTTTATAATTTAGACAGGCCCAACGAATCTAGGCCTTCTTTTTGGCCTAATTCAAAATAACAATTCTTTCCTAAGTATTAAAACCCAAACAAAAATACCCAATGTCTCAAATACTAATTAATAAAATTAATTATGTATAATACCTAATTTTTATTAAAAAATAACTATAGTATTTATGACTCCCTAAATTATGGAGTATGATTGGAGTTCAAATTTTATTTAGAAAGCTCCCAAAATAGCTTGTGTATTTTTAGCTAAATTTTAACTAAAAAATAGGGAGCATGATTGTGAATGCTCTAAATTTGTATATAGTTTGACTTGTCAGCATTGAAATAACAATTGGAAGTAGGTTTACTTTAGACATTAGACTTTGATAAACAAATTGAAAGTTTGGTCCCCAAGGCTTGAATAGAGTGCTAAGGGAACTGCATTAATAGCCTCCATGAGTCGCCTTAAAGTTTTGATTAACGCATTTGCTCTTCTCAGAACCAGAAGAATCGGTGACATAATTGCCACTTGAGCTTGAGAAGTAGTAATGTCATGGAACCTAGTCTAGGAGAAGAACTTAGATGTAACATGGATGCCACCATTGCACTTGGAAAGTTGCATTGTCATGTGGGAAAATTAAAACACATAACAATAAGTGATTGACTCGGATAGCGCCACAGTGTTTTGGGTTGTGTGATTAATTATATCTTCAAGTTATGTTCGAATTTTCAAGTATTCATATTGTCTATGAAATCTGATCATTCTTTGCCATAATGGAGGGCGAAGTACAAATGGCTGTCAGATGCCAAGATTGAGAGCACGGTTTCAGGAAGGACTTGGGTCATTTCAAGATTAAGATTAAACTGGTCCATAATTAAGTAGGTTTAGTGGTTCTTTTCCTTTTGATAATTCACCATTTGAGTACTAATTAATCCAGAAAAAGTCTCATGTGCTGAGGGTTAAGGTTGATTCTATGGAATTATTGAAAAATATTTCCTTGAACTGATAAATGCAAAGTTGGTATTACACAGTAGCCATATAACAGCAAGAACAAGCAGAAATATATAATAAAGTTCCAAGAACAGTTTCTTCTTTCGTAGTCATATCCTTTTTTTCTTCTCTCTCCATGCAGAAATTTATTCTATACCAATACATAACTTCTATGCTTTCATCCCTTAACAATATTGTTATAGTTGAAAGAACACTAGGCTAGCTTTAGGGAAACCAGAGGAAGGAGTAGCTTACAAAGGAAAGGATGTGGAGGAAAAGGCTTCTTGAATGTTGGAAAGGGTGGAGGAAGAGGCCTACTTGTGAGGAGGGATATATGGTGACGTCGGATATACTGGAATATTATTTCCATATTCAAGAAGTTTTCGTTCCACAACTAGCACCGGGGGATGACCCGGCTTCTTAAAGGGTGGAATCTTGAAGATTGGAACTGGTGGTGGAAATGGCTTCTTTACAGTGGGAATCTTATGTAGAGGTGGTTTCTTGAAGGAGGGCTTCGGTGGAAATGGCTTCTTTACAATGGGAATCTTATGTACAGGTGGTTTCTTGAAGAAGGGTTTTGGAGGAAGCACTGCAAACTTCCCTTCTTCATTGAGCTCTGCAGCCTCTGTTTGGAGCTCTTCAATTTGGACATGCATGTGCACAAGAGATGCAGAAGAATGTTACTTATCATTATGTGGTCACAAGACTAATATATAATTACACACATATAAATATATATCTCACCTGAAAAAGCTTTGTCTAGTAGTACTTGTTCTCCAGCTACCTCAACAGTCTCTGCACTGCTGTAGCAGAAGCTTACCGCAAACAAGCAGAACCAGAGCCCCAGAAGAGCTCCTTGGAAAGCAAGACGGGTCTGCATTGAAAACCCTTCTTATGCTGCCACTTATAATAGTGCTTAATCCAACTTTTAAAATTTGGTTAAGCTAGCTTTGGTGCTTTTTATCAGTTGCAGCAGGCACGCTATAAATAGTAAGTTTAGGAGGCTTAGGTCTGCTTGCACTTATTAATTAAGGGGTTGATATCAAGGTCATTGAGATTGAAAAGGATTTTAGTACATAGAGGCAACATGTCAATGTCAATTGGAAATATCAATGAGTTTGTATAAAGTTTGACTTGTGAGCATGGAAATATCAATTGGAAGTCGGTTTAGTTAGACATCAGACTTTGACTAATCAAATTGAAAGTGAACTGCATTAATAACCCCCATATGGTCCCCAAGTTCTATTATTATTAAGGCATGTCCTCTTCTTGGAACCAGAAAACCATATTTCTACAATTTGAGTGACAAAGTCAAAAGAATTTTCCACATAAAAGAATTGACTGGTAGGCCAAAGAAAAATCAAATCATGATATAAGTCAGTGTTCCCAACATTTTCCACTAAAAAATTGACATTTTTGGACCTGATTTTTGTTTTATCTTTAAGAATTAGTTTTTGTGTTTTCCACGTTGATAAAAGAAACAGGAGAATTGGACCGGTTTATCAAGGGCAAATATGGAAACACAATTAATATTTTTTCTGTAATTAAAAACATTGATTTAAGTGAAAGAGAAGTGACACATGTCATGAAGAGAAGAGAGAAGGTTAGAGAGAAGGTTGCTAGCATTCCCCCTATTATTAAGGCATGTCCTCTTCTTGGAACCAGAAAAATCGGTGAAATAATTACCAGTTGAGCTTGAGAAATAGTAATGTCATGGAGCCTAGTCTTGACGAATTTTTGGGTTGTGTGATTAAATCTTCAACTCATATTCGATTTGTAAAGTTTGTTAGATTTCTTTATAAGCGTGTTCATGATCTTTCACACAGTCTGGAATACGTAAAGACATACATGGCGCCATCTTTCTTAAGTACACGACCTCTAAACTCATTCAATCGCGGCTGCAACAATCCCAGCGAGAACAGGAACGACTCAAGACTTCTGCTCTCTCTCAGAAGATAGGTACGTATGTATATAAATATGAAGCTCCAGAAAAAACTGATTAAGAAAACTCAAGAAAAAAACACTTACCTGTAAGGCAGGTACATATATATACAAGGAAAATGCATTATATATATAAGGAAATGCATACACATACACATATATATAAGGAAACACTGAATTTTAGGAAAGTGTTTTCATATAATTCCATTTATGAAAGTGGCATATCCTGTAAAATTTTAAAAAATTATGGACATACTAATTGCGTAATTGGTGAGATTGGACTGCAATTGAAAAGAGAGAGCATGTGGACTGCATCCATTATATCTTGATGAAAATGGACCTATATCCAAGAAGCCCAAAAATAAATCTTATCAAATAAAACTTTGGAATATTTTTAACCCACGTTTGTATAGAAGAACAGGAGTTGAAATATATCATCCTATTTATTGATATTTTAATCAATTTAAATTTAGTCCCAATCCAAGCATCACCAAACACCGGATAAGTGTTATTCAACTTAAGCCAATTCAAGCCAAGACAATTTCTGAGCATAGTTTATGCCAAGACAATCTTCCATAACAAACGAGGCTGAAGGGACCAACTTGGCAAATGACTGAAAGACTCGTTGCCGGATCAATTCCCCAAGTCTGTCCCAAATGACACCATTATTTTGTCTTTTCCGATGGACCAATCCACCGAGCGTTCCCCACACGCATAAATGTTGCACTGGCATCTCAAAGAAGCTAATAAGTTTCAAAATTGGCAGTCCATCCCACACGTCACGTTGCCTTTTAAAAGCCACAAAACCATATTTCTACAATTTGAGTGACAAAGTCAAAAGAATTTTCCACATAAAAGAATTGACTGGTAGGCCAAAGAAAAATCAAATCATGATATAAGTCAGTGTTCTCAACATTTTCCACTAAAAAATTGACATTTTTGGACCTGATTTTTGTTTTATCTTTAAGAATTAGTTTTTGTGTTTTCCACGTTGATAAAAGAAACAGGTGAATTGAACCGGTTTATCAAGGGCAAATATGGAAACACAATTAATATTTTTTCTGTTATTAAAAACATTGATTTAAGTGAAAGAGAAGTGACACATGTCATGAAGAGAAGAGAGAAGGTCCAAAAGAGAAGGTTAGAGAGAAGGTTGCTAGCATTCCCCCTATTATTAAGGCATGTCCTCTTCTTGGAACCAGAAAAATCGGTGAAATAATTACCAGTTGAGCTTGAGAAATAGTAATGTCATGGAGCCTAGTCTTGACGAATTTTGGGTTGTGTGATTAAATCTTCAACTCATATTCGATTTGTAAAGTTTGTTAGATTTCTTTATATGCGTGTTCATGATCTTTCACACAATCTGAAATACGTAAAGACATACATGGCGCCATCTTTCTTGAGACTGGAGAATTTATCAAAAATAGCCAAAACTTGATCCTGAATTTCAAAAATGTCAATTTTTGTAAAATATTTCAAATATAACAAAAACTCACCTAAATAGACACAAATGATCTCAAATTTAAAACCCTATAAACCTAAAATATAAATCTTATTATTAAATAAAACTTCGGAATATTTTTAACTCACGTTTGTATAGAAGAACAAAAGTTGAAATATATCATCCTATTTATTGATATTTTAATCAATTTAAATTTAGTCCCAATCCAAGCATCACCAAACACCGGATAAGTGTTATTCAACTTAAGCCAATTCAAGCCAAGACAATTTCTGAGCATAGTTCATGCCAAGACAATCTTCCATAACAAACGAGGCTGAAGGGACCAACTTGGCAAATGACTGAAAGACTCGTTGCCGGATCAATTCCCCAAGTCTGTCCCAAATGACAGCATTATTTTGTCTTCTCCGATGGACCAATCCACCGAGCGTTCCCCACACGCATAAATGCTGCACTGGCATCTCAAAGAAGCTAATAAGTTTCAAAATTGGCAGCCCATTCCACACGTCACGTTGCCTTTTAAAAGCCACAAAACCATATTTCTACAATTTGAGTGACAAAGTCAAAAGAATTTTCCACATAAAAGAATTGACTGGTTGGCCAAAGAAAAATCAAATCATGATATAAGTCAGTGTTCCCAACATTTTCCACTAAAAAATTATATCCTTATTGCTGAGCTTAGTTGGTTGGATTTTTTCTTTTTGTTGTATTGTTGTGCCCTTTTGTGGTTTCTTAATAAAATTTAGGGTTTGTAAGTTCCCACAATTTCTATTTCCAATACACATACCCATCATTCTATATATTTATGTGTAAAACCCAATTTTAAACTTAAATAACTAGTAAGATATAAGCGGTTACACTACTACAAAAAGTGCAAAAGACGACCAGAAAACAACGACGATAGATCAAAAAACTGTCGTCGTTTTTTAAAAGATGATGGTAATAGAAAACCGATGTAGATACATAACTTAAACACCTAAAAATCCGGGATCCGCATAGATATTTTTAAAACACGACGCACCAAATTAAAAAAGCGTCGTCTTATTAAAAAGGTTTTATTCCGAGTTAAAATATGAACCTAAAAACAATGACTGCAGCTATGAAGTCAACCCTGTAGAAAGTAAAGACGACGGTTTAAAAATAAGCCGCTGTGTTAACTCATAAATAAAAACGACCCAACTTTCTTAGTCAGCGACGCATAAATTCAACGCAATCGACGACGGTAAATTACAAAAAAGTCGCTGTATTAAATAAATTTACCACGACGGTAAAGATAAATTTATCGACTTTTTAATTATAGTGTACTGCGACGGTATCTATAACTCTACTGTCCGCATAATTTGCACTAACCACGACAGTTTGTTCAATTAACGACGTATAATTTTTTTTTACCACTTCGTGGAGTTAAAAATACCGTCGTATTAATTAGCTTTATACGTCTATCAATATCTATAAACCGTTGTCTTAATTTTTATTGCTTTTTAAGATTTATTTATTGGATTTTTTTTCCTACAGCAGTAGATAAACAATATGACAAGATTTGTGATAACCCACGACGGTTTTCTATAAAACCGTCGTCACCATCAAATTAAAGTGAAGTCTTACCAGAATGAACTCTGTTCCTCATCATAATCGAACCAACACCCAAAGGAAATATTTTAGAAATTGATGATGTGTGTGTCTTTGTGTCTTTGAGATGCACAAAGACACACACACATCAACATCCAAAACATTTGCCTCTAAAATTTGACGACCGCAGCCAAACTGAAAAATGAAACCATGTTTGTGTCTTTGCTAACTAACATTTGCTTTCAGAAAGACAATTTTTTAGAAGTTGATGATGTGTGCGTGTTTGTGTCTTTTAGATACACAAACGCGCACACACATCAACATCCAAACTGAAAAATGAAAGCAAGGTGAGACAGAGAGCTGATGTGCCTCCAGAGAGGTGAGACAGAGCCAAGGGCAAGAAGAAGTTGAAACCCTAATTGAAAAATGAAAGCAAAAGAATGACTGAAAAACCCTTATTTATAAAATAATATTTATACCACGTTGGTTATATTAAAATTTGCGACATCTAAATCAAAATATAGACGTCGTTTCACACTAAACTTAGGTCGTATAAATGTAATTAACAACAACGGTATATAAAAAATGACGTTGTCATTTTTTGAAAAACTAATTTCTTGTGTAATTAAAAAAGTTACACATTGGTATGTGTAATTAAAACGACGTTATATAGATCTTTAACGTCGTTATTGTTGAGTATAAGGTTGTTGTGTAAATTTGAAATTGACGGGATACATCTTTTTGAAGAAAAAAGCGTTGTGTAATTAGACCTAAAAACGGCATTGTCTGAAAACTAGGGGTCTTTGAAACCAATGTACTAGGGCGGTGGAAACCTATAGCGCTGTATAATGTCACATACTAGGGGGCTTTCTATTAATCACGTCGTTTTATGAAACGGTATGTTAATATTTTAAACTTTTCGCCTACCTGACCTACACTTGTACTGTTTCCAAACCTGAGAAAAACTTTCAAGCTTCTCTCATTTTTCCTTCTCAAAGCACTGTGTCTGTATCTCCGAGAGAAAACTTTTCATCTTCCTCTCCTCTTCGTCTTCATCGCTGAACTGAAACACCAAACTTCGAGAGAAAACTTTCATTGCACGCAAAAGGTAAGCATTTCTCACTATTTTTGTTCCTGTTTTGCATGCGCATATCATTTTTGTTTTGAATAGAGGTTTTTGTTTTTTTAAATCATTTTACATTTTTTTTTGGCTAAAATCATTTTACTTCTTTCCAAGTTTGATAAAATATACAGACAAAGAAGAAAAGTTTCCAAGTTTGAATATTACTCTGTTTCTTCTACTTCAACTAAATAAGACGACGGTGGCTTCTTATTTACGTGGTTAGATTTATAGACCACGACGGTTCGTCAGTCATCCAAGCATCGTGTGAAACTTGTTCTACGTTGTTTTTTAAAATGACCGTCGTGTTTTTATTTGATTGTTTAGGATATATTCATCACAGGTTTGATTTCTCTGAATCATGGTTTTTGTTTTGAAAATCTTTTTAATTAATTTTCTATTGAAAATCATTTTACATTTTTCCAAATTTGATAAAATACAAAGACAAAGAAAGAAAGGGCCTGGAACCAAGTCTCTGTTTTTGTTTTTCTCTCGTAGAGACGACGGTATCTTATTATTAACGTCGTTTGAATTGTCATACCATAACGGTGTATTTTTGCGTCGTGTGAATGGTATTACTACGTCGAAATTTTTTAAAAAACATCGTTTTAGTAAATGAAAATCTAAAATATTTTCACCTAAAGGTCTGAATATGGAATCACTACTATGTTTTTTTTAATTATATCATAAGACATCGGTGGTTTATTATTCACGTCGTTTGAATCTTAAACCACGTCGGTAGTTAAGTACCGTCGTGATAAATGTATGATTACGTCGATTGTTATGTTATTGCGTCGTGTGAAATGTTATAATACGTCGTTTTTTTATAAATAACCGTCGTGTGTTTTCTTATGCTGACTATTTAATGTGTCTTTGTGTTAGGATGAATTGCAAAAACAAGTGTCTGAAGGCACTCTTACTATATCTGGAAGTAATGATGTGTTGACAATGGCTTTGGGTCCCGAGCATCCAGGGAGAGTTAGAGGGGTAGGGGCTGGGATTTCCACTAGGCAATACTTCAATTTACTTGGACAACAGAGGGTAAAGTTTGCCAATCAATTAAAGGAAAGTGTAAGACTTGTCCTTCAAGAAGGGGCTTTGAAGATGGAGGCTAGATCAAGAGAAGAGACTTTAAAGATTGAGGCTAGAATCAAGCAATTGGTAGAAGCTGAGAGGGAAAATTTGCTGAATCAGCTTTCCCAACTCATCCCCAATTTTGATCCAAGCATGCTTAAACTAAAAACTAACCCCTGTCTAATCCAAGGTCAAGAGCAAAGTCCCAAAAATCCAATGTTGGACAAAGCAAGTTGCTATGGGGCTCTTGATGGGAGAGCCCTGCATTTTGAGGATGATATTGCCAAGAATGGGGAAAAGCATAATGAAATGGTAACATCTCTGAACTTTGATTTCTCTGTTTTTCGAAAAGAAATTAGACGTCGTTATTGTGAATCACAGTCGTTAGAATAAAAATACAATGACAGTTTACATTTACCGCCGTTTGAAAATACATACCACGACGCATTTATTAATAAACCGTCGTTTGGATTGCAATACCACGACGGTGGAAAGGATTGAGTTATTGTCGTATTTAGTTTACTTGTTTTACAAGCTATCTTCACTGACACAAACCCACTCTCTGTATCTCTCTCTCTCTCTCTCTCTCTCTCTCTCTCTCACTCACTCTTTTTCTCTGCAATTGCTGTTATTTGTGTGTTTATGCTAAAAAAGGCTGGTACACTATGGAATCTGGATTTCTGAAATTTTTTATGGTGATTTAGATGACGGTTTTATTCCTTACCGACGTAATAGATAAATCACCACGACGTTTATTATTTACCGTCGTTTAATGGTTTTTAGACGTCCGTAATTCTTACATACCGTCTTCTGTTATGCCTTACCACGACGGTTTAATTTAATTTTTTTACTTTTTGTACAATCTGTCTTATATATATTTCTTTATTTCTTAAAACAGAAATCCAGGGATGTAGAAAAGCAAGATGAAAAGGTAAATTCAAATAACTTTGCCTTTTTCATTTGTTTTTCAATTTTCAGACGTCGATATTTTCTTTAAACCGTCGTTTGTTTTAAATTTCCACGACAGTTTTATTTTTAATTGAATTTTTAAATTGTTGTACAAGCTTTCTTATATATCTCTCTATATTTATTAAAACAGAAATCCAGTGTTGGAGAAAAGCAAATTGAAAAGGTAAATTCATTATCTATGAATTTTGCATTTATCATTAGACGTCATATTTTTTTTATACGACGTAATAAATTCTTCACCACGACGGAGTTTTGTTACCGTTGCTTAAATTATTTTTAGACGACGTGTTTTTCTTTAAACCGTCGTTTTTATTAATTTACCACATCACTTTATATTGCTTTATTTCTTAAAACAGAATATTGAAGTACCAGATTATTCAAAGCTGGAGTTGCCATCTTCTTTACAATCCCTTTGTCGTTATGTGGAAACGACACTAAAGCCTCAGAAGAAGATTATGAACTTTAGAATTGAGAAGGAGGTGTTTGGTGAAGATCGTAACTCCTTCATCTTGCATGAAGATATTACACAGTTTGCAGGCATTGAAGAAATTGGGGCTACTGTGGTTGTAGTGTATATGAGGTTTGTCCTTATCAAATCAAAAATTCATTTCACACTCTCCTTTCTGTTGAAAAAAAAAAATAACAGTCATGGGATCATTTCATATATTTAGGTGCCTATTTGATAATTTGAAAGCTGCAAATATGGTGAACATGGTTGGCCTTATCGACCCTGCTCAAGTTACACTACAAGGAAAAACCCATTTGGCGACCAAATATATTTGGTCGCCTAATGTATGATTTTGGTCGCTGATTAATATTACTGACAAATATTTCGTCGCAATCGAGTCGTCGTAAAAGGCGCGTCGTAGATACTTGAAACGACGACCAAAAACTATTTTGGTCGCTAATTCTTATAAGAAACCAATAATTCGCGTCGCCCATCCTCACAATTTTGTCGCTGATCCCTTGCCACATTGGCGCGTAAAGTTTGATAAATGGCGCGAAAGTCCAAAGAATTGGCGACCAAATAAACATTTGGTTGCAATTTACCTTTGGCGTCCTAAACTTTTGGTCTCAAAAAGTGTAAATGTTGGTCGCTGAAGATATGTATGAACCTTAATTTATCGGCGACCAAATAAAAATTTGGTATTGGTTTACATTTAATGTCAATATTTTTGGTCAAGGAAAATCTGTTTACTTCTAAGTTTTTGTCTCAAATACTGAATTATTTGGTCGCATGTTGATTTTGGTGTTTCTTTAATTGTTTTTAAAAACTGAAAAATATTTTTTGTTGAATATTAATATTATGCATTTTTTCTTTTTCTATAATTAAATTAATATAGTTTTGATAAAACTTGTATTAAATGTCCCAAATAAAATTACCATAAGACTTCTCCAACTAAATTTTTTATAAATTACACAGCATATATCAGCATAAAAACATACCATACTGCATGCAACATTTTCTTTTTAAAAGGAAACGGGATTCATAAGCAAAATATAGACATAGCATAATTCACAAAATCACCATAGTCACAATACCTTAGTTCAAAGTCATTTCCACTGAAAGAATGGAGGCCAAGCTCCATATATTCTTGCCTTTGGTAAAACCAAATTATGCAGTCATTATTTCTCCATTCTAAGACTGTTACTAAGCCTGTATACTATTTTGAACCCAAAAAACAAAATGCATGTATACTATTCCTTTTGTATCCCCAAGTTTTGTAGTCATGATCTTTAACACCTGTGGGATAGAGATTGTGACCTAATATCGTGGAATCAGCAAACACTGCCAATTGTTTGCTTGACCTTCTCAAACTCATCAATCATCTTCCTTTACAAAAGAAACAAAATAAGGAAATGTCAATGGTCAAGAAGACACCAAAACCAAAAAAAGTTATATATATATATATATATATATATATATATAGAGAGAGAGAGAGAGAGAGAGAGAGAGAGAGAGAGAGAGAGAGAGAGAGAGAGACCAAAGCTGAAATTCACAATCTTAACTAAATAAGCCATTAAAAAAGAGTTTGGATCTACATAAGAAAACTGATTACTGGTCATCAATATTTAAGAATGTTCAAGAATGGTATTTGAACAGACTTAATAAAATTTGAATTCATTTTTCATACTTCTCAATATCAACTGTCTAAGCATACCTTTGTGATAATAACAGAAATCAAATCATCAATTACCACAAATGAAGAAGGAAAACAGTTCTGAAACACCAATGTAAAGACTAATATCATGCATAGCACAAACCCATTAGAAAATATAAATCACCTTAAATGGGACTGAGTGTAATGAGAAGAGGTTCTTACCTCAAATGGTCCTCTGTCCAAAACCCCAAACCAAATCCTTCCACCTCCTCAAATAAATCTAACATGCAAAAACAGGATATTACCCTAGTAAAGTTAGACTCCTAAATGACATTGTTCTAAACACATTATAAAATAAAGAGAACTGGATTATGACCCAAAAGAAAAGAGATAACGAGAACTGAAGGGTAGATGGTCTGGGGACAGAGAGTGGAAAATAACTCAGGCCATCAGAAATCTTTTGGGAAAGAGAGGGGGTATTACAGACCTTTTTCTCACAAAGGAAGCATCCCATATCCTATTCAACGTGTTTAGTGAACTAACAACAATAGTGCAGAAGTCCTTGGCAGATCAATGCAGGTATTTTGGTTTAGGACCAGAATTAATTTAAAATATGATTCTTTTTAAGTGTTAAAAATTAATAAAAACACAAGGACAATAATATAGCTAATTGCTCAAATAGAAAAAATATGTTGTGGACCAAAGGGGCAGCAACAAGGTAAATGAAAACAAGCTGCAACACCCAAGCACCTTAAGACTTAATTGCACTTTCTACAAAGAAAGAACTCTAACTCACCTGCAATGCCAATGCCATATCCTTCTTTGTCTCCAACCACACTTTTTTCCACCCAGAAACATTCGATGGAGCTTTACTGCGAGTGATTACCTAGAAACTCCAATTCACTTGCAATGACAATGCCATATCCTTCTTCTGTCTCCTGCACTAAACTAATAACCCTCTTAAATATCATCCTGCACATAAATAGAGTAACAGTCTACACTCAAATAGAGAAGAAAAAAAAAATCAAATCCTAAAACTGATTTGATATATACTACACTTAAAGCCCGAAATAGCATTCTATCTTTCCTTAGGTTAGAAAAAACAAAAGAAAAGAAAAGAAAGAAAACACTATCTTATCATTTGTAAGTTAAAACACAAAACACTACCTTATCAAATTAAATCACTATAATCATCATTGTGATTACTAGATTGCTATCATTTTTTTAATCAATCACAATCTTAACTGGAACACCTCAGTGCCTAACAAGATTTCTTTTTCTTATTGTACTTCATCCTGCACATTTACAAACACATAAATAGGAGCACCACACTACACTGAAATAAAGAGAAAAAGATCAACCATGTTTATCTTCAACTACACACTGTTTAGCTAACAGTTTCATTAGTCATAAGCATATCTATGACAGACCTTGAAATTGAATATATCTTCCATTTCAATTATCACTGTCAAAGTAGCAAATTTGCATAAGTCACAAGCTTAGATTTGCATAAAACCAAGATTACAAAGACTCACAACCTGAGACAACAATACATTAATTCCAAGTGCTAGCATCACCAACACCATATTTATTGATATATCCATCTCTAATTGGTTAAAAACAAACTAGCACCTTCTATTAGTGTTGGCTTTTTTATTCAGCCTTAAGCAGTCAACACACACTTACCTGCTGCTCTTAACTCAAGGATTAAACAGAGTGCTTGAACATTGGTCCCTAGTATTTAAAATAAACTGTTGAGTGAATTATCTTAGCTCAAAAATGTCAGATTAGAAAACCATCTTAAAAACAATTTTTGTATCGAAATGTACAACCCAAAATTTCTGAATAATAATAAAGGAAAACACAACCAATTCCAACACTTAACTGAAAAACCACGCGAAAAATATAAACACCCCCACCAATTCAATTGCACAAACATAAAAAAATAAAACAGAGAAACAGACCTCAACGGAATGAAATGGAAGGAGATGGGGAAATGGGTGCTTGTTAGATCTGATTCATTCAATTTTAAAAGGATACAGAAGGAATGGTTCGAAGATGCAAGGCAGACAAAGAATCTACCACCATCCAAGAAGAAGATGACCCATTTCATACTTTTATGTTGTCGGTTTGCACAGCCACTTGCTCTCCAATTAAAATAGCAGAAATTAAATTAAGCACTCTTTGAAATATAAGAGTGGAGAAGGTTAGGTTTTTAGGAAAGAAGAGGCAGAGAGGGAGACAAATGAAACCCAGATTTCTGCAACAATTAAATTAAGCATTGTTTGAAAATATAAGAGTGATAGAGAGAGAAAGAGAGAGGGGGTTACCTTGAAAGTGTTTTGGAACGAAGCACCATCAGTTTTCAAATTGAATTTTTAGGAGAGACAGGGAGCCTTAAGAGTGTAGGTGTGAGAGGGTTTGGGAACGAAGATGGTTTCTAGATGGGAGAGAAAGCTAGAGGGTTTGGGTTAGAGAGGGCCAGAGAATTTGGGGTCAAAGATGGCGAAAGAAAGATTTGGGGTACAGAGAGAGAGAGAGAGAGAGAGAGAGAGAGAGCGTGTTTGGGGTTAGGGACAAGTGAGAGAGGGATTTGGAAAATAATAGTTTGCATAATGAAAATTTGGGGAAAAAATAAAGCGCTCATGCGAAAAAGAGAATAAAAAGTGGGGGCGGGCCACCAAAAATTTGAGCGTACAAAATACTTGGCGACCAAAATTATAGTAATCAGCGACCACTTTTTTTGTCGCATGACTTCCGCGCCCACTCTTACATCTCAGGAAACTATTGGCGACCAACTCTGAAAACTTGGTCGCAGAATCATCCTATCAGCGACCACAAATATTTTGTCGCTGATAAGTTTGGTCGCAAAAAGGTAATTTTCTTCTAGTGTTAGTGCCAACGCTGGGACATTAACTAACAGATCACGTTTGGTAGCCAATCGACTTTAAAAGACAGATGGTGAACAGATTTTCTTCATGCCTTACAATCCAGGGTTAGTCTCCTTAACATGATTTTGTTTGTATGATGCACTGCATATAAAACTGTTTAACCTTTATATTTATTTTGTGCAACCGTCATTGGGTTTTGATCATTATGAGAGCAAAGAAGGAGACTGTGTATTTTCTGGATCCACTGCCCGGAAATCGAGTTGTTGATGAGGAGGGCAAAATCATAGTGAACAGTGCTATCAAAATGTATAATTCACACATAGGCAGACAAGGCCGTAAAGCACCTATTTGGAAAACTCTACCAGGCACACCAAAGCAACCCAGCAGTGTAGAGTGTGGCTATTATGTCATGCGCTTTATGAGAGACATCATCATGGATCCTACCCTGGAGTTTGAGAAGATGGTAAGAAGAAAATTTTCAAATTTATTTTATGTGGTTTTTTGTATTATCAACGACGGTAAATTAAAAATACCGTTGTTGCATCTATATACTACGTCGGTAATTGAAAAATAGCGTCGTCTATGGATATCGAGTATTGAATTTCTGTGTATTTATAAAGCCTAAATAATCATTGTCTATGGATTGCAGTTTGCAAAGGGAAAAGATCAAGTGCCATACCCCCAAGAAGTCATTGATGAAGTGAGGAAAGAATGTGCAGAGTTTGTTTGCCTTCATATGGAGTAGAGGATTTTTAGAACACTTAACATTTTTATATAATGTACAAATTTTGTTAGAATTAGACAAGTTTTTGTACAAATTTTGTTAGAATTAGACTAGTTTTTGTACAAATTTTATGTATAATGTACATTCTTTTTCCCCCTATGAATTTAAAATTGGTTTTCATTATCTAAAAAAAAAGAAATTGCGTGACCGACGTGTAATAAACTTTCCAACGACATAATTATATCAAACACCGTCGTCTTATTTAGTAAAAATGTTGGTTAATAAATAAAATAAAAGGAACAAAAAACACGACTGTACATTTACAGTTGACGTCTCAAGTCAGTATAGGTGACGTTTATTTCAGGTTTGTACAAAATAACAACGTCATCGTTTGAAATAAACCAGACGTAAAGGGATATTTAGACGACGCCCTTAATGCCCTAGATGATGTGGTAATTACATTAAATGAAGTTAAGTTAATAGTTTGAGTTGTGATATACAGTTTGTACGTCGGTGATAGACATTAAACGACAGTTTTTTTACAAGTAAGTCGTTTAATACGTTTTACAACGTCGTTCTTTTCTTAGCGCCGACGTGGTTTGTTTGTGTTTATATCTATTTAAGTCAAAATATTCATAATAAATATAAAATAAATCGAAAAAATGCACCGTCATCTCCTATGAAGTTATTGAGATATTTTGTTCTTAATTTGGCTTGAGCTGAACCTCCCTGTAAATTTGTTGAGGTTTTCATGTTGTGAAAAACCTAAGTTCATGCTAAACCAAATTTGTAATGATAGAAAGCTGAATTCTGCTTTCTAAACCGTCGTTTCTTTAAACCGACATTGTACACAAATAACAACGTCATCGTTTGAAACAAAAAAGACGTAAAAGGATATTCAGACGACGCTCTTGGTGAGATAGATGACGTGGTAATGACTTTAAACGGCGATAAATCATAATTTGAGTTGTGGAATACGGTTTGTACTTCGGTGTGTGTAAAAACGGCCATGTTTATTCGTTTAAACGATGACTTTTGTATTGCTTAAGTCGTTTATTACAATTTACAACGTCGTTCTTTTCTTAGCGCCGACGTGGTTTGTAATAATATTTTATTCTATTTAAAATAAATTTAAAATTTAAACCCTAAACCCTAAACCCTAATAATTTTAAAATAAATCAAAAAAATGCACCATCAACTCCTATGAAGTCATCGAGATATTTTGTTCTTAATTTGGCTTGAGCTGAACCTCCTTGTAAATTTGTTGAGGTTTTCATGTTGTGAAAAACCCAAGTTCATGATAAACCAAATTTGTAACGACAGAAAGTTGAATTCTGCTTTCTAAACCGTCGTTTCTTTAAACCGACGTTGTACACAAATAACAACGTCATCGATTGAAACAAAAAAGACGTAAAAGGATATTCAGACGACGCTCTTGGTGAGATAGATGACGTGGTAATGACTTTAAACGGAGATAAATCATAATTTGAGTCGTGGAATACAGTTTGTACGTCGGTGTGGGTAAAAACGGCCATGTTTATTCGTTTAAATGACCACTTTTGTATTGCTTAAGTCGTTTATTGCAATTTACAGCGTCGTTCTTTTCTTAGCGCCGACGTGGTTTTTAATAATATTTTATTCTATTTAATTCAAAATATTCATAATAAATTTAAAATAAATCCAAAAAATGCACCGTCAACTCCTCTGAAGTCATTGAGATATTTTCTTCCCCCTTAAGCTTTCAAAAATGATGTTTGAGTTATGCAAATTTAAAATGACCACCAAACCAAAAAAATGTTTTGATGAGTCACAACATCACTTATAGTTTGATGGTTTAGGGTTTAGGGTTTAGGGGGTTAAAGGTTTATTTTTGGGCTTTAGGATTTGTGGTTGAGATATTTTATGCCCTAAAACCCTAAACCATTTTTTAAAATTATTTAAAAATATATATATAATTTAGGGTTTAGGGTTTAGGGTATATTTTTCTATTTAATTTTCTGACCATTCCACCCGTTCGCGCACGAGTTCGAATCCCAGCAAAACCAAACCCCTCATATATTACTTAGTTTCTAATACGTCAGTTTTTTTTTTTTTTTGCGTCGTATGGCTAGTTACCACGATGCATTTAATGTAATAAGCGTCATGTTTTTTTGAACTATTTTAACGACGGTTTTGTTGTTTTTCGTCGATGTTTTAAGAAGCGCGCTTTCTAAAAATTTCCCCACGACCTAAAATTTTCAGATTTAGCTCTAAGTCTTATACTTGTAACCCTGAACCCTAAACATTTCGCTCTCTCACTTCAAGTCTAATTCAAAGAACGTTGGGCTCTCCAGGCTCCGTCGAATCCAAGTTGGCCATAATCTGTGAGCTCTGCCTACCTGTAAGTACAAACCCTAATATCATGCTTGTAAATTCATTGAATGATATTCAGTTATGTGTTAAAGGGTTCATAATCTGACCTGCTTCTGAAATCATTAGAATAATTTTGTTGGATCCTATCCTTATGGGTTTTAGATATATGTTTTGCGATCTTTTAATGTTGTTGGAGGCATGGGTTCATAATCACTCTCTGTTATTATGAATCGGGAATGGATTTAATGTTTTCATGCTTAGTATATGTTGGTTTCATGTATACGTGTTCTTAATACCCAACATAAAAATTAATGTATATGTTGTGTTCTTAATATATTTTGGGTTTTTGGAAATAAACTGGGATTTCGATATTTAGAATGCTTTTTTAGGCATACGACGACGGTTTTTTAACAAACCGTCGTCTGTATTTTTCTATATGGCGGTTTTCATTAACTACCGTCGTGGTTCAATTTGTTTGCCTTTGTTTTTTGCTAGCATTAGACGACATTTTTTTAAAACTCGTCGTCTATATATGTCCAATACGTCTGTTGTTGTTTGAAAACCGTCGTCTGTATATTATATTACTTGCTATTAAAACCCTATATAATCTGCTATAGTGATGGTCATTGCTTGTCTTTTCACTTTATTATAGATAATAGGGTATAGTGTCGGAGATGGATAAGTCATGGATGCACTCGGATAGAAGATCGAAGGCATATGAGTTAGGGGTGGAAGCATTTTTTAAATTTTCTGTAGAAAATCTTCTAACTACAACTCATATCCGTTGTCCATGTGTTAAATGTGTGAATTTGAAATTGTTTGGGGTTGGAATTATAAGGGATCACTTATACTTTAATGGAGTTGACCAAAGCTATAAGAATTGGACATTTCACGGAGAACCTTGAGAAGCAACTACTAATGCTAGTAGAAATGTTGAAGAAGATGATGACCATAGTAGGTACAATTTTGTGTCTGAAGAAATAGAGATGGATGATAATGATTTAGGTGATTTTGGATCCAATTTTTATGAGTTTGCCAATGTGATTGGGGATGGAGATCAACCATTGTACCTTGGTTGTAGAAAGTACACCAAGTTATCGACATTAGTGAAGTTGTATAATTTGAAGGCAAAACATGGGATGAGTGATGTCTGTTTTACAAAATTATTGATACTTCAAGGCGATTTGCTTCCAGAAGGAAATATAGTACCGGCCTCTATGTATGAGGCAAAAAAGACTTTGTGTGCGTTGGGGCTGAGTTATGAGAAAATCCACGCATGCCCCAATGATTGCATCTTGTATAGGAAGGAGTATGAAGATTCAACTAATTGTCCTACTTGTGGTATCTCAAGGTGGAAGGAAGGCAAAGATTCAATCTTGAAAGAGGGTGTGCCAGCGAAGGTGGTGTGGTATTTTCCTCCAATTCCAAGGTTTAAAAGGATGTTTCAATCACATGAGACAGGTAAGAGTTTGACTTGGCATGCTACTAGAAAATCAATTGACGGTTAGACGTCTCATCTGGCGGATTCCCCGTCTTGGAAACTTGTTGATGATAAATGGCCCGAGTTTGGTAAGGAGCTGAGAAACTTGAGATTGGCACTTTCAATTGATGGATTCAATCCCCACAGTTCTCTAAGTAGTAGATATAGTTGCTGGCCAGTTATCTTAGTTAAATATAATATCCCACCATGGCTGTGCATGAAACGAAAGTTCATGATGTTGACCTTATTGATTTCCGGTCCTAAACAACCCGGAAATGATATAGACGTCTACTTGGAGCCTTTGATTGATGATTTAAAATCTTTGTGAGATGGGATTAGAGGAGTGTATGATGCACATATAGGAGAATACTTTACACTCAGAGCTGCATTAATGTGGACAATTAATGATTTCTCCGCCTATGGAAACTTATCCGGTTGTGTTGTTAAAGGATATAAAGCTTGTCCAATTTGCGGTGATGATACACCTAGTCACAGGTTGAAAAATGGCCACAAAATTTGTTACATCGGCCATAGAAAATGGTTACCAACATATCTTCCATATCGGAGGCAGCGTTCAGCTTTTAATGGGAAACCTGAATATGACACGGCTCCAAAGCCATTAACCGGAGTAGAAGTGCTACAAATAGTTGAAGGTATTAATTATACATGGGGCTCGAAAAAATGGGGAGGTGGAGATGAAAATGATGGTGATAGAGTTTGTTGGAAGAAGAAGTCAAAATTCTTTGATCTCAAGTATTGGAAATACCTTCATGTGAGGCATGTCCTAGATGTTATGCACATTGAGAAGAATGTTTGCGATAGTGTCATTGGTACATTGCTGGAGATCCCTGGAAAAAATAAAGATGAGATTGCTACTCGGTTAGATTTATTGAACAAGGGGGTCAAAACTGATTTGCAACCTAAGTATGGAGAAAGACGTACTCGTTTGCCTCCAGGGCCTTGAAATTTGTCAAGAGCAGAGAAGAGAGCGGTTTGCAATTCTTTATATGGTATGAAGGTCCCTGAAGGTTATTCTTCAAATATAAAAAATCTTGTATCTTTACAAGATTCAAGACTTCTTGACCTTAAATAACATGATTGTCATACCTTAATGCAACAATTGCTCCATGTGGCAATTCGTTCTGTTTTGGAGAAGCCTGCAAGGTGTGCAATAACTCTTTTGTGCTTCTTCTTCAATGCCATATGTGCAAAGATGGTTGATGTTTCCAATCTAGATAAGTTGGAAGAAGATGTAGTAGTTACTTTGTGTTTGCTTGAAAAATACTTTCCACCTTCATTCTTCAATATCATGGTTCATCTAGTAGTAAATCTTGTCAGAGAAGTTCGTCTCTGTGGGCCAGTTTATTTTAGATGGATGTATCCGTTCGAAAGATATATGAAAGTTCTAAAGGGGTATGATCAGAACCGTACTCATCCTGAAGGTTGCATTGCTGAGCGTTATATAGCTGAAGAAGCTGTAGAATTTTGCACCGAACACTTATTTGATATTAGTACAATTAGAGTGCCATCAAGTCAGAAGATAGGAGTTTCAAAGCCATTATCAGGTTGCACAGTGAGCATAGTTGATCGGGACCTGTTGAACTAAGCACATCTATATGTCTTGGAGAATACGGAGGAAATCCTACCTTATATCGAGTATGAGTTTTATTCGTTAAGTTTCCATTTTAAATTATTCCTTATGTTTATCTTATATGTTTGGGACCATAATGCTTGAATATTTCGTGTCATGTAGGGAACATATGATCCACATCAAGACCGCTTATCCAAAATTTAGAAAGAGAACAAAGTGGCTGCAACATAAGCACAATAGCACTTTCATTCAATGGCTACGCTTCAAGGTATATGTTATTGAATAACATAATGGACTTTTAATTTTCTTCTTCCTATGTTAGATTGAATTAAGATATGATTAATTTGCAGGTTCAAAGTGAACTTAATGAGGAAGACAATCATGGCGTATCAGAAAATTTGAGGTGGCTAGCAGCTGGTCCAAACATGGCAGTGCCATCATATAGGAGCTATCTTATTAAAGGTGTTAAATTTAACATCAAGGCACAAGATGATGTGCGGACAGTTCAAAATAGTGGAGTTTATTTACTTGCACATACCATGCAAGTTGCTAGTGCCAAGGAAAAAAATCCAATTGTCTCAAATATGGGTTTTTATGGTGTCATTCAAGAAATTTGAGACATTGACTACCAAAAGTTTACAATCCCAGTCTTTAGGTGTGATTGGATAGATAGTACTTCTGGCCTTGTAGTCGACGAACTTGGATTTACCCTTGTAGATTTGAGTAAAATTGGACATAGGAATGACCAATTTGTTTTGGCTTCTCAAGTCAAACAAGTATTTTTTGTTGACGACCCGATGCATCGTGGTTGGTCGGTAGTGTTATCAATGCCTAATAGAGAATATAATGATGTTATTGGTGATGATGTCTTAGGTGATGTGAGAATTGAGTGTGAGCCATTTACTAGAGGGATGCCAAATGTTGACACATTTGATGAACTGGTGGGTGAGTTTGGGAGTCAAAATATTCGAGATGGGTGTGAATATATAAGGATTGAATGATGCTCTTGTAATTTATGAAATTACTTATGCCCTAAACGGCAGTGTATGACATTTGTAATAAATTGTAATTTGGTTTCTTCACTTTCATTATGCAGGTTTTGGCCACAAAACAATCAGTACAAAAAATACTGGTTCAAGATTACAAAAACAACGGTCCTGATAAAAATGTGAAAAACAAACGTCTGTTTTAATAAAATTGTCATTAAAAAATGATGTTTTGGAGTATTCAATGACTGCAATGTATTTACCGACGTCTAAAAGCAACGTAAAATGAAGAACCACGACGGTATTACGAAAAAATTATTAACGATATCACGTTGGAGAAGCCTAAAGAGCCGACATGTAATTACAAATAACACGACTCCAATCCCATAATACCGACGTCTAAAAGACGAGATATCTAACCTGAACGTTACAAAAGACAACGTCTTAGATTATGAAATCGTCCGTATCAACTCAAAAATCGTCGTCTTAAATATTACCACGTCGCTTGTTATCTCATAAACGAAGTGGAAACAGAATAATTCATGACGGTATTTAAAATCCAGAGCTAAATTTATTGACGTAAAGATCTATTTGGACGTCGTTCTTTTATAAAAACGACGTTATATGGAAATATCCGCGTCTTTTATTTTATTCTTATGTCGTTAAAAGGATTTTACACGGCGATTGGCTAACAAACTTTGCCGTCTCAGAGATATTAGATGACCGTCATTTTGGTAAAGATGACGTATAAATTTCGAACCACAGCTGTCCTTTACATGATGACGACGTTGTCCATCAAACACAACGTCGTCTATAGAAATAAATGTGTCGTAAGTAATGACCCTAACATATTTTCCACGTCGTTTATTTTCAGATCATGTCGTTAAACTAATTTTACACGGCGATCGTCTGAAAAACTTTGCCGTCTTATGTATATTAGACGACGGTCACATCTTACTTCCACTGCGATGTCAGGACCCCCTACAATTCTCTCCCTCCTTGCAGACTTACAGAAGCATGCAGTCAATCCTGCTGACCCGGCTACTCAAACTCGTGCTTCTATCGCCACCACCAAAGGTTATGTTTTTCATACGTCATCTAAAAAGTCTGCATGGAATATTGACTTGAGTGCTACAGATCACATGACATTTGATCATGGCCAACTTATTAGTTGCAAATCATCCATTCCATCGGTGATAACTTTTTGCTATTCTCGGCCAATCATGGTGCCACCCGTGATAACTTTTTCATGTGGCAGTTTGTGATTGGTTGGGGATAGCGAAACAGTACCATCTACGTTTCATACAAGCCCTATTCTTTTAGAGGTATCTACAATGTTGGAGTTTAGCCACCGAATTCTGACAAAGTCCTACAATATTAATTGGAGTGAACCACGCCAAATTCTCACAAGGCCGTTGGCTTTTCTAAGGTCAGTTTCAATTCCTTTCATGTCATGTTCAAATGTCAATTAATTAATTTGATTCCATCCCCACTTGTGGTTTCCAAATCACCAAAGGAGCCACTTGATAATTAAATTCTTCGCCAATCTCTCTGAAACCCATATATTTATTAAACTTAAATTTAATGTTGGGATACTTGCTCGATGAGTATTAGCAGTGATTGCAATATACCTTACTACTTGCTATGATTAATGTCTTTATATAGAAATAATAATACTATTTGTACCATATTTATTGACCATCTAATGTATATAGGACCCACAAAGAGGTGATCAGCAATTTAGTCAGTAAATGTAATACAAATAGCACTACTCTTATGGAAATCAACCTACAACAACCCTCAAAGACTTGTTATAGTTTCACTCAAACTATTCCACATCTATACGCATCTTGCATGTCCCCTCTCTTTCACTTGACTATAATGAAAGAAATGAGGTAGGGTTACATGGATCCCATCCCTCACGGTGCAATCATGTGACAGAGATGGAGAATTTGGTGCATAGGGAGGGGATGGAAAGATTGGATTTTGGATCTGAAGCTTCAACCTTTCTGTTTACTCCAATTGTCTCAGGGACCAGCGCCGTATGCTTATTTTCTTTTTACAATATATATGTCTGTTCGTATTCAGATTTTCACCAATTTTTCAAATAATCATTTTGTCCAAAAATGGATTCCACTTAGAAATGGGCTTTGGAATCACAGACATACGATTAGTAGTTTTGGGAATGAAAGGTCATGTGTTTGTGTGTGTAAAATAATTGAGTTTTGGAAGCTGGTGGCCTAAGAGCGTAAAGCATTGGTTGGGCCACATGTGCGTTTTATCTGTGGTTGTAAAGTTCTGTACATTTGTGAAGAAGATGTGCAGAAAGAGATGCCCAATTGTCAATTCTTCCTTAATTACAAGTCTTCGTCGTTGCATAGGGGAAACGCCGTGCTGTCTCGGAAACAGATGCCTTTAGGGACAAGGATTCCATCCCTCAAGGTGCAATCATGTGCCCCACTCATTGCCAACTTGTCTTTGTTTGCAACTACTATTATTCAGCGATTTCAATTTTCAATTGGGAAAAGAAAGAAAGAAAGGGAAACACGCTTTGCAATTTTCAATCATGTGCCCCTCACTCAAATCCCCTTCATTGTAGCATGTCCCAGATGAGGCTAAAGATGCCTTGCCCTGCACTGTAATTAACTGCTTGCAAATTTAGTCCACGATCGCTTGCTATCATGTGCCCCACTCTTTGGCACAATATTCTTTGTTTTGTATTGATGCATATATAAATCCAAGTTAGCATTTTTCTCTATAATACTTGTATTATATACATACATACGTACGTACATATATGATGGTAGTTGAGCTGCACCAATAATTCCACATTTATTGGGGATATGAATTTAAAGCAATGGATTATGAACTAACCATAACCTGATGCAATGAATTTAAGTCTCGTTGTGCCTGAATAAGTAGATATTTCTATAATAAAAAGATGAAGGAAAAAAAAAATCAAAGTGAAGGTCACTTATTATGCGAAGGAGACTGGATTGACCATCCATATCTGATTGACAGAATACATAAAGACATATATGTACAGTATAGCAAGTTCTTGTACATTTGTGAAAACAGATGCCCAATTTTCCATTCTTGCTTTCTTAAAAGTCTTTTTTTTTGGTCGAAGTCCTTTCTCACAAGTCTTAGTCGTTGCATTTGGCTACTTGCGAATTTCTTCTACGAGGTGCAATCATGTGCCCTACTCTCTGGCAACTTGTTCTGTCTTCATAGATTGGCACTGTAACTCGTTGCCGGATCAATTCCCCAAGTCTGTCCCAAATGACACCATTATTTTGTCTTCTCCGATGGACCAATCCACCGAGCATTCCCCACACACATAAATGCTGCACTGGCATCTCAAAGAAGCTAATAAGTTTCAAAATTGGCAGCCCATCTATCCCACACGTCACGTTGCCTTTTAAAAGCCACAAAACCATATTTCTACAATTTGAGTGACAAAGTCAAAAGAATTTTCCACATAAAAGAATTGACTGGTAGGCCAAAGAAAAATCAAATCATGATATAAGTCAATGTTCACAACATTTTCCACTAAAAAATTGACATTTTTGGACCTGATTTTTGTTTTATCTTTAAGAATTAGTTTTTGTGTTTTCCACGTTGATAAAAGAAACAGGAGAATTGGACCGGTTTATCAAGGGCAAATATGGAAACACAATTAATATTTTTTCTGTAATTAAAAACATTGATTTAAGTGAAAGAGAAGTGACACATGTCATGAAGAGAAGAGAGAAGGTCCAAAAGAGAAGGTTAGAGAGAAGGTTGCTAGCATTCCCCCTATTATTAAGGCATGTCCTCTTCTTGGAACCAGAAAAATCGGTGAAATAATTACCAGTGGAGCTTGAGAAATAGTAATGTCATGGAGCCTAGTCTTGACGAATTTTTGGGTTGTGTGATTAAATCTTCAACTCATATTCGATTTGTAAAGTTTGTTAGATTTCTTTATAAGCGTGTTCATGATCTTTCACACAGTCTGGAATACGTAAAGACATACATGGCGCCATCTTTCTTAAGTACACGACCTCTAAACTCATTCAATCGCAGCTGCAACAATCCCAGCGAGAACAAGAACGGCTCAAGACTTCTGCTCTCTCTCAGAATCTGTTTCAACTCTCTATATGATGAGACTAGAGAATTTATCAAAAATAGCCAAAACTTGATCCTTAATTTCAAAATGTCAGTTTTTGTAAAATATTTCAAATATAGCAAAAAACTCACCTAAATTCACACAAATGCTCTCAAATTTAAAACCCGTATAAACCTAAAAAATAAATAGAAAATTTGGCATAAGTCCAATTATGAGGAGAGATATTGGGTGCAATCCGCATAGAAATTGTTGTTGATCCAAGTCCTTTGACTTTTGCGCCACATAAGATTACATGCCTTTTTCAATTTATTAATATTTACTTTTTTTTATTTTTTATTTTTTGTTCCAGTTATGCACCTAAAACATAAATAAGGTAAATTATCAATTCGTAAAACTGGTAAGTTATTGATTTCTAGGACATTAATTATCATATTTGATTTGAATTTAATTGCAAATCTATTTATTGAATTCTGAAATTTGCCCAAGGTATACCGACATAAGAATTTGTAATAAGAGTTCATAAAAACTTCATACCTTAACAATCGATAAGGTACCAATGCATACACCTCGTATGCAGTATGCAGGTAATTAAACCCATAAATTACCTCTGGTCCAGGTAATTAAATCCATAAATTACCTCTAGTCTAGGTAGTTATACCCTCTAGCCCAGGTAATTGAACTCATATAATATCTTGGTATGGATCTTTAAACTCAACTGAGATAAAAATCCATACAAAATTTCTTTGGAAAAACCAAAAAAAACACTATTACATGGAAGATAGGTACGTATGTATATAAATATGAAGCTCTAGAAAAAAACTGACTAAGAAAACTCAAGAAAAAAACACTTACCTGTAAGGCAGGTACATATATATACAAGGAAAATGCATTATATATATAAGGAAATGCATACACATACACATATATATAAGGAAACACTGAATTTATTGGGGATATGAATTTAAAGCAATGGATTATGAACTCACCATAACCTGATGCAATGAATTTAAGTCTTGTTGTGCCTGAATAATTAGATATTTCTATAATAAAAAGATGAAGGAAAAAAAAAATCAAAGTGAAGGTCACTTATTATGCGAAGGAGACTGGATTGACCATCCATATCTGATTGACAGAATACATAAAGACATATATGTACAGTATAGCAAGTTCTTGTACATTTGTGAAAACAGATGCCCAATTTTCCATTCTTGCTTTCTTAAAAGTCTTTTTTTTTGGTCGAAGTCCTTTCTCACAAGTCTTAGTCGTTGCATTTGGCTACTTGCGAATTTCTTCTACGAGGTGCAATCATGTGCCCTACTCTCTGGCAACTTGTTCTGTCTTCATAGATTGGCACTGCAACAAATTATTCAATCATTTCAAGTTTTCAATCGGAAAGGAAAAAAAAAAAAACACACTTTGCAGTTGGAAGGAAAACTTCTCTGTTTTCGGTGCTCATGGAGGAGAGAAGTCATTTCCTCTTGTCAATCACGTTCTTGCTGGTGCTGCAGTACAGTTCTCTATATATGGCTGAATTAACTATCGGCACAGATGCAACACAAACCAACATCACCACGGACCAGGTTGCTCTTCTTGCTCTGAGATCCCATATCAACAGTGACCCTCACAACATCTTGGTCAACTGGTCAACCACCACCTCCGTCTGCAACTGGGTTGGCGTTACTTGTGGTTCTCGCCATCTCAGAGTAGCATCATTGAATCTCTCAAACATGGGTTTTATTGGTACCATTCCACCACACTTAGGCAACCTCTCATTCCTTGTTGCACTAAGCTTCTACAATAACAGCTTCCATAGTACTTTGCCCCATGAATTGTCTTATTTGCGTCGCTTGAGGTTTATTAGCTTCGGATACAACAGTTTTATGGGATCCATTCCATCGTGGTTTGGGTCCTTCCCAAAACTTCAAAGCTTCTATTTGTGCGGTAATAATTTTTCAGGTTCCATTCCCGCGACTATCTTCAACTTATCTACACTACAAGTAATTGATCTAAGCATTAACAAACTATCAGGTACGTATGCGTCAACAGGTTATCTAGACTCTACTGTTGGTCTATCATTACGTTTTAAACATTTTGATATTAATCTATAAGTCCAGTTTGTTCTTTTTTCTTTAGAAAATTAGACTCCGTTTTTATTACTTGCAGGTCATGCAATACTAAAGAACTCTCACTTTGAAGAGATTATGTATTTGGCTTTTAATTGTGAGGGTAGTTGGGTCTATTCATGTTGGATTTTTTTTTTTTTTACTATATTTGAAAGTTTGTACAAAATTTACATTAATGAAACTAGGGACTACATATAGGCTATATATGATAAAAACTTGTTGGGTATTGGGGGATAATGACACATAGATAGTAAATAATGAATAATATATGAGGAATAATTAATTCTAAATGGCATGTGTCCGTTCTAAATTCAGGTTCCGTACCTTCGACTATCTTCAACTTATATACACTGCAAGAAATTGATCTAAGCAACAATCAGCTATCAGGTACGTATGTATCAACAAGTTATCTACACTATACTGTTGATTGATTATTACCTTTTAACATCTTGTTATTAATCTATAAATAAGCTAAATTATCCCGATTTGTTCTTTTTCTTTATAAAATTAGCCACATTTTTTCTTTATTGCAGCTCATCCAATACTAAAAAAATTCTCACTTGAATAGATTATATTTTTCATAAAGACTCGATGGGTATTGGGAGATAATGCATGGATTATAAAGAATGAATAATATGGACAACAACTAATCCTACATGACATGCACCTGTTTTAATTTTGGGTTGCAGCTAGTAATAAAAAAGGGAGCATTTTTGTTCACCACTTGAACCCAATGTGTATCCTTCCTATCCAGAAAAACTTATATGAAACAGGGATAGCACTGTTTTGCTATCATCGATCAATCACAATATGTCAAGTGGAAAAGTGATAGGACCCGCCCCGAACTCCTTGGAATCCTGGAGGAATCCTGTAAATTATCCGACATCATACCGATGCCGGGCCCACGTAATAAAAGAAACGAGACTTTCTGCCGAAATTTCGGCAGAGTCTCCCCTGAAAAATGGACATTCCCAAATTTCTCAACCTGTTAAAAACACATTTAATATTACCAACCGGCAACAAGCACAAGATAAATTCATACAGTTTACATAAATGGCCTCCGGCCTCACAATCAAACTGTAACGGGGCGACATCAGAGCATAACTAATAGAATTCAATTTACAAACAGAGGTAAAGTTTAACTGGAGAGAAACGAATAAAAGAGTCCTACGAAAGCTTGGGATTCGGAAGTTTGGGGGCTCGGCTCTGCTGCTCAGCTCAGTCAACTACTGTATGGGGGGGCAAAACAGAAAAGTGTGAGTGGACAAAAACAAAGTTTCCGTTAGTTGAAAAAAACATATAGTAACCCCACCATTTGGATAATGATGCCGAAAACCATATGCATTCAAACCATCATAAATATATACATATATATAGTCACATCAAAACCATGGTGAATTCCAATTCTCATAAAGATATCCAAAAACCCATCTCATACAAAACCATTTCCCCAAACCACTCTCTCGAAATGTGTACCCGTTGGCACGGCGAGCAAGCAAGTATCCTCATTGATACACTCATCGATACACAATACACACACACACACACACACACACACACACACACACATATATATATATATAGTATGACCACTACCAAGTTTGTACCAGGGAAACAATCCAACCGGGGGATTGTTTGACTAGCCCACATGGAAGAATCCTCAATTGCCCATGTGGCTAGGGAACGAGTTGTCCAACTGGGGGACAGACTCTACCAGCACGCACAGCAGAATCCTCAATACTCGTGCGCCTGTGACAAGTCCTACGAGTGCAGACTACCCCGCTAAGGGTCTACGAAACACCCTGTCAATGGTGCCCGGGTTCCGACATATCCACATATCCAAAGTTCCCAATTTCCAATCCATACTTCCAAAACTAGGGAGTTACATAGGGTAGTGCTTATAGCACTTCAAACTGACAAAAACTATAATCCACTCTCTCTTTCCATAATCTCATTACCACCAGCCCACGTACCCCACGCATAACCAAGCATAGATAGAAATTCTTGAAAATAATATATATAAACTTAAGATACTCGAATATGCCAAAACTCGAACATATTGCAAATACTTTACAAAAATATCGAGTTTAACGATTGATTATATAATAAATTCAACAAACCATTAAATCAATATGCATAGTTTTTCCGTCGTAAAATAATGCTTATTATTTGAAAACAAAGTCTACTCACAGATAGTCCCACGCTGCTTGACCTAAAAAGGGTCTCGCCTGCTGCATATGCGTTGTCTGAATACCTATTTACAACCACGAGCGCTAGATTAATATAAAGCACTTCGAACGATAACTTAAATAAAATCTTAGTTTCCCGGGATTCAAGTGTGTACGACGAACGAGGCGTCCTAAGGTCCAATTTTGAATGATGGGATAGCCTCGGAAGACGCTCGGTCAACCGAGTGGTCAAACTTTCTTCATTTGGTCAACTAGGCCCCCGGGGCCTGTGACCTCCAATTTCCGATCCGAAAGTTCCTATAGATTCAATATGACTTAATATACATGTCCTTAAAGTTTAGTCCGAATCGAACGGTCGGATCACTCGTGATCGCACAATAGGACGGTTATCGTTTTACGCAAACTTTAAGTATTGAATCGGAGCATCCGGGACTCCAATTTACGATCCGTGAATTCCTACACGATCCTAGAGATGCCTAGATCAACATATATGAAATTGGAGTCGATCCAACGGTCCCAACATATCGACCCCGGATAACGCCTAATATGCGTAATCCGATCGACGGTTAAACGATAACCAAATTCATATCCGAGCACACCATCGTGCTCGGGACGACATGTGGATCATTTTAGGACCAAGAGGGACACCCAAACAGTGCATGGCTGTTTAGAGAAATTCCGGTGACAAGAAAATCTCCAACCTGTCGGTCAAGACCTATACCTACATGATCAGCACAATGAATGGAGCAACTTTTATTCTTGGACTATTGCCAAAAAGTGGTCGGAGATGGTCGAAATCGCGAGCCGAAACCTGCTAAATCTTTAAGCGATAAATTGAGTTTCAAAATGTAGAAATTGATCCTAAACAACCCAACATTAGCTAGATCGAAGAAATTGGTAGCCAGAATCGCAGGAACGAACGTTGGGAGTTTTGGGTTAAAACCGGTGACTTTTCTGCGTTTTCCAGCAAAGGGGTGGGGTAGGATGGTTGAGGGGTGGGGTAGGAAGAGGAGGTTGAGCTGGTTCTTTTGGTACCAAACTTGTGGCCAGGGGTGGTCGGACGTGGTGACAGTGGCCCAAAAACTGTTCGGATGAACAGTAACAAGGGGTGTCTGTTTTGTGCGAAGGGAGAGGGAGAGATCGTGAGGGAGAGAGAGAGAACCAGGTTTTTAATAAAAATCAAACTTTGAATTATTTACGGTTATGCTCCTGGGCTTCTGTAACTCGTAATTCTTCGTTACAATTCCGATTTGAGCCCACTACGTGTCTATGGACTCATCTCAACGCGATCTATATCATGGTGCCATTCATTTCTCCAAAATCTTTTCGGATTAAAAAGTGACCAAAATAACCCTATCTCCGGGGGCAAAATTGTAATTTCATAATTTATTAAATTAATTAAATTAAACATATATTCAAAGTTTGGGTCGGGCTGTTACAAAAAGTTATCATGCATGGCATAGCCTCGTTGCACACAAGTTTTTCTCCTCACCACCCTTTTCAAAATTTGATATCTATCCATTGTTATAATCATAATTAACTATTTGTTTTTAAGTCTTTAAAGTAATTAAAATGGGTAATTACAGTTTTGGTCATTGGGGCTGGGGTCGAATTTAATTTTAGTCACTGCACTTTCAATTTTCCGATTTTGGTCATCACACTTTGCGTCATCAGCAAATCAAGTCACATTTCTTAATTCCGTCATTTTAATTGCACATGCTAAGTGTGTGCAGGGGCAAAATTGTACTTCCAGTATTTAAACCATTAATAAATAAAATTTTAAAAAACTAAATGAAATTTAAAAAAAACCCAACCGCCATCCTTGTTTCTCCCACCCCCATCCAATCCCTATCCCCAAAGAATCTCCTTGGCGCACAACTTTTCGGAATTAGAGAAGAAGATCAAAACCATTTGATGAAGCAACAAAATTCCTCTACACTACCAACATCGTCCACAGCTGGAAGAAAAAGATAAACCAACCTAGAACACCAAGCAAGTATCCAACAATTTTGTTTCTTTTGTAGCTAGCTATAGGTTCTACCACCAAAGAAAATTAAATAATTTCTGAATTCATTCACAAGCGTTCCTTTTTTTTTTTTTTCCTCTGTCACAAATAAAGAACCCTAATTGGGAGAGGAATGAATTGAAATGGGAATAGAACCCTAAATTGGGAGAGGAATGAATTGAAATGGGAATAATACACAGACACACGGATGGAGAAGCTATATGTATAAAAGTTGATGATTTTGAGGGGCTCGGAGAACCGGGTGGAGGAGGACTCACATAAGTGGCGGCCAATGGAGGGCTGACAGTGGGGGACGATGTCGCGAGGCTATAGCGTGCATTGTGTGGGATTTGTTTGGATCGTTGTCTTTGATTGCAGTGTTTTAATGGAAAGGAATGCTCTGAAGATTGAGAGATTGTGGGGGAGGATGGAGAAGTTGTAGAGAGAGAAGGGGTGAAGAGAAAGCGTACAGTTGCAGAGGGAGAGAGTTGGGTTAGGGGCGAAAGGGCAATATTGCCTCTGCGCGCACGCATGTGGTGCGTCTTAATTGAGGGAATATCTTAATTGGACTTGATTTGCTAACGATACAAAGTGTGGTGACCAAAATCGGAATATTGAAAGTGCGGTGATCAATATTAAATTCGACCCTAACCCCAATAACCAAAATTGTAATTACCCCTAATTAAAAAAAAAAAACGATAATGATAATAAAATAACATTTAGAAGAAAAAAACTCTCTCGTCCAATAATTTTAAATACTTTAAAAGATATAAAAACATTTGAAAATAAAATACTTAACTATGGTTATAGTCAGGGACATATGTGAAATTTTGAGAATGGTGGTGAGGGTACACATTAGGTTAAATTGATGAGCAAAAATGCTTCCGTAATAAAAAGGGCATGAATTTGTGTTTACACTATTTGACTTGCAAGTGACTAGATTATATATTGAAATTGGTACTTAGGTGAAAAGGGTAAATTAAAACACCAATGCAACAATGATTAACCATTCTTAGTAACAATATGACTAGTCAAATACTAGTCATAGATCTATGAACAGACAAGCAAAACACATACTCTTCACAAATCAAATATAAGAACCTGCAAGCCTATAAGATATCTACGTGACAACCTAGGCACTCAGAAAGACCCGTCAATTTAGGCATCCCCTGTGTTAGCAATAACTAGAGTGAAAGGTGTGTGAACATTTATCAACATTTCAGAGATAATATTCACCTAGAAATGCAACATTATTGGGAAAATTTGGAGGCATTACTCCGACCAGACAATCCACTAAGTCAAGAAGATTCTTACAAAAAAAGTAATCACAAGCTCAAACAATCCTAGGTCTATTTAGGAAATGAGCACTACCTCTTGTGCAACCTTCTTCTCCAAACTTAGTTGAGCTAGTAGCTTGTTCTTCATGGAAATGACAGCTAGTCCATCAGCTTCTTCACCCCATGGCACCACAACTCAGCTTAGGATAGTAACATGTCAGAGAACTATAGATTCTAAAATGGAAGAGTCAATTCCTTCAAGAAACCATCCTCTTAAAGAAACCAACAAAGAATCTTGCCTAGATCTAGATGATAGTGTGTATGATTCTCCTAGATGCAGATTTCTAAACCAATGAAGATTTTAAAATCTAAAACCTCATTTTAAAATCACAACCTCACTTAGAGAAGAAAATGCAGAGGAAGAAAAAGCTCTCAAAACTCTCTCTCTCTCTCTCTCTCTCTCCTCTTAAAGAAACCAACAAAGAATCTTGCCTAGATCTAGATGATAGTGTTTATGATTCTCCTAGATGCAGATTTCTAAACCAATGAAGATTTTAAAATCTAAAACCTCATTTTAAAATCGCAACCTCACTTAGAGAAGAAAATGCAGAGGAAGAAAAAGCTCTCAAAACTCTCTCTCTCTCTCTCTCTTTCTCTTAAGGAAATAGATTTCAAGGATCAAAGCATATTTTAAAAACCTTGCATTTTTCAAAATCTCATAATGAACAACACATACTTCACAAAGTAGAAAATGCATAGTAGAAGTTTTACTCTCAAAAAATTCTCAAAAGGTGAAGAAAGTTTCAAAGATTGAAGCATATTTTAGAAAAATAATTTTCAAGATCTCATAATGAAAAACTCAGATCTCACATAGAGAATGCAGAAAAGTAAGAAACTTTCAAAACTTTCTAAAATGCACGAGTGCTTAAGATTTCAGACCATTGAAATAGAATATCAGGATTTTTTTTTTTCTTTTCCATTGAAAAACCCAGCTCTCAAGAACCTATGAACCCCTCTCACTGAAAATGGCAAGGCCAACAAAATGCCTCTCAACAATCTCAAATGAAAGTGTTGGCTGCCCTCTACCATCTGCCACCCTTTTGATAAATTAATGCATCCTTAAAAAACACATGGCAGCTAATGATAAGAGCTAGAATAGGACAAGTGGTTAGGTAACAGACCACAGATGGCTTAAAAAATAAGCTCACGTGATTTTTTAAAATTGACAAATCAGAAAATGTCACTTTGATTAAAAATCCCGTGCTGGAAACATTTGGCCTATATGACTGGTCATCTAGACAAAGTATTGTGATGCAGATGATGATTTTCCTAATTATGCCCATTATAAATGAATGCACAAATTATCTTGATTTTGTAGCCTCATAAGCTCTTCAATGTACTTCAACTTTCTAGCAAATACCCAAGTCTTAATTTCTAAAGATGAGCTATGAGGAATTACATACATGACAACTAATGATGCATGCTAGAGAACACTATAATGCATGCAATGCATATATAAAAATCTTACCTTCACTAAGCTTGATTGCATTGGGAAATTATGAAGTTGATCTTAGCCAATGTAGTCAACTTAGCACTAACTTGAACTAGCCTAAATTCTTTGAGCTTAATCATACATATGAGATTATATGTTTGTCAAGCAAAGCTAAAAACAGTAGCTAAACAAAACCTAACATATATTCAAATATATTCTAACTCTTTGGCATACATAACAGGTGGGATACCAAGACAATTAGGGAACTTGACAATGTTGAAGAAGATAAACTTGGCCCTCAACAATTTCAACGGTATATTGTTTCTTTCCTTGCCGCGCATTTTTATGTGATAAAGTTATATATGACTCGGCTTTTGTTGCGGTGCATTATATATGCATAAATCATGAGTTTAACATATATATGTATATGTGTGTGTGTGAATATCCTTATGATTTTCAGAAATTCCAAAAGAGATTGGCAATTTAGATAAGCTCGAGATGTTGTATGTGCCGTCTAATGCCTTAAAAGGCCCTGTTCCTGTGGCTGTTTTCAACATGTCTTCTTTGACTACGTTGACTCTATATGAAAACAACTTGAGTGGTGTTCTTCCAGACAATATATGCCAACATCTTCCTAGTATTCACGTGCTCCGTTTGGGTCTTAACCACTTTGATGGTCCACTTCCATCCGAATTATGGCAATGCAAAGAGCTTCTTATATTATCGTTGGAGAAAAACAATTTCAAGGGAAGTATACCCAAAAATATTGGGAACTTAACACAGTTAACGATGATTGCACTTGACACCAACAATTTGACAGGTAATTGATATTTCATTATGTTATCCAATTATGATTTATCTTTTGTGTTTGGTTGCATAATTTATCATTATTTAACTATTTCGTAGTTTGTACCCCCCAAAAAATTGTTTCATATATATTTAAAATACAAACGATATTCTACTTTAATCTAATCTAAATTAAGGAGAGGGGGTTCGAACTCGGCTGCAGAGTGAGGAGCACATCTACTCTAGCCAACTTAGTTAAATGTCTGTCTTGTTTCATATCTTATTTTAGTATTTAAATTTATTTCATAGTTAGTAAATGGGGGAGATAGTTAACCATGAATATTGTATTGGTTGTTCAACTATGATCAGAATAAAATAGATTGACTTGCCTAATAAAGGTTCTGTCGAAGTCAAAAATATAATAAAATAAAAATAAAATGAAGTATAAAGACACATGCATCCAATCGATGACTAGAACTTACGTAAACATGTTTTGCTCAAGGGGTTGTGAAATTGTTGCAGGCAGTATCCCATCCTCAATCTTCAATATGTCCAAGATAACAGAACTGACTCTTGGCATGAATCAGCTATCTGGTAGCCTCCCTGCAAACATAGGCCTTGGGCTTCCAAACCTACACCTTCTTTATACAGAAGCAAATGACCTCAGCGGAGTAATCCCCAACTTCTCCAATGCTTCTATGCTCACGCACCTACAATTGCACCTAAACTCATTTACAGGGTTTATTCCAAGATCGCTATGCGCCGTAACAAACCTTGAGTGCCTTACCTTATTCATGAATAATTTGACGATTGAGACTTCCACTCTCTCTTGTTTGGCTAATCATGGAAATTTGAAAAGACTATTCTTGCAAGCTAATCCGTTAAATGCTAGACTTGATGATTCCTTTCGGAATTGCTCTATATCGTCGCTTCAACTTATTGATTTAAGAGGTTGCAGCATGAAGGGTAACATTCCCATTGATATTGGCAACTCGAGCAGCTTGCTAGAGTTACACCTGGGACACAATCAATTGACCGGATCAATTCCAACTTCTGTGGAAAGACTAAGAAATCTCCAAGGTTTGTATTTGAATGACAACAAGTTGGAAGGATACATCCCATATCAGCTTTGTCAACTAGATAAACTAGTTGACTTAGGTTTGGGCAGTAATCAGCTCTCTGGTCCTATTCCATCCTGCTTGGGAAATCTAGCCACATCTATAAGGAGTCTATCACTAGAGTCCAATTCGTTGAGTTTCACAATACCATCTACTTTTTGGAGACTTGTCGATATCTTGCATGTAAACTTATCATCCAATTCTCTAATTGGACCTCTCTCGGAAGGTATTGGAACATTGAAAGTTGTGGTAGACTTAGATTTATCAAATAACCATTTATCTGGTACTATACCAAGCACCATTGGGGGTCTTCAGGATTTGGTTAATCTGTCCTTGGCAAATAATAATTTGGAAGGCCCTATTCCAAGTTCATTTAACCACATGCTAAGCCTGGAACTGTTGAATTTATCCAGAAACAATCTGTCTGGAGTGATTCCGAGTTCTTTAGAAGCCCTCTTATATCTCAAGTATCTGGATTTGTCTTTCAATAGGCTCCAAGGACAAATTCCAACAAGTGGACCCTTCCAAAACTTCCCTGCTCAATCATTTGTCTCGAACAAGGCACTATGTGGTGCACCCCGACTCCATGTTCCACCATGCAAAAATGGTACACTTGAACCAAATTGGAGGAAAGCTAAATATATCATCCCAGGGATCATATCAGTTATTCTCCTTGTGGCCTCTGTATCTATCTTTGTACTACGCATGAAAAGGAATGTGGAAGTTGCAAGAGAGGCAAACTCATTACCTCAACTTCTTTGGAGAAGAGTTTCACACCTAGATCTTCTAAGGGCAACAAATGGACTTAACGAAAACAACTTACTTGGAAATGGGGGTTTTGGCTCAGTATATAAAGGGACTCTTTCAGATGGAACAGATGTTGCAGTAAAGGTTTTCCATTTACAGCTAGAAGGGTCTTTCAAGAGTTTTGATAGGGAATGTGAAATTCTAAGCAATATTCGTCATCGAAACCTTATCAAAATCATCAGCTGTTGCAGTGAACTTGATTTCAAAGCCTTAGTATTGAATTACATGCCAAATGGGAGCCTCGAGAAGTGGTTGTATTCAGAAAACTATTCTTTGAATATGTTACAAAGGATGAACATCATGATAGACGTTGCGTCCGCATTGGAGTACCTACACCATGGTAATTCAGTACCTATCGTCCATTGTGATATGAAGCCTAGCAATATACTTCTAGATGATGATATGGTTGCACATGTTGCTGATTTTGGCATTGCTAAACTCGTGGGTATAGGAGAGTCTACAACCCAGACCATGACTCTAGCCACAATTGGGTACATGGCTCCAGGTGAGTGCTTACAAAGCTAGTTTATCTTTCAATTCTATATCTTGTCCTTAATTTGTGAAGAAGGTCAACAATTTTTTTTCATCATATATATGTAATTAATAATATTGCAGAGTATGGAACGGAAGGAATAATCTCAACAAGAGGGGATGTATACAGTTTTGGTATTGTACTAATAGAAACATTTACAAGAAGGAAGCCAACAGATGAGATGTTCTCTGGGAGAATGAGTTTAAAGCAATGGATTGCAAATTCACTACTATTACCAGATGCAATAATAGATGAAGTTGTGGATGCCAATTTACTCTGGAAGACCAAGCAGGAGTATGATGTTGAGACCTGGAGGGATTGCTTATCATCCATCATTAGATTAGCTCTCATTTGTTCTGCAGAATCACCGGCACAGAGGATTAATATGCAAGAATCTGTAGCCACACTCAATAAAATCAAGAATAAGCTTTTGAAGGACAATGGAGGTGTCGAGTAGTTTTCTTTTCATCATGATGAAAAATGTCAACTTGTGATTTCTTTTCATCTAGTAGTTTTCTTTTCATCAGGCTTAATATGTTGTCCTTCATGATTAAGAAGGTCAACTTGTGATTTTCTTTTCATCGTATATACTAAAATCACATATATAACATTGCAGAGGGGTGGAGCCACACTGGGACCAGTGTGGTCCCGGGCCCCCACTCAAGTTTTTTTATATTTTAAAAGTAATATACTGTTATGTATTTCTATATGTATATTATTTCAAATACTTTACATTTTGATATGTACCCTTGTGGCGGACCTATTAAGGCACAAGGAGGTGCTTCAAATTGCCCCTTTGCTCAACTGGTGGCGGTGCACTCCAAGTGTACAGATTACCTTTATTTCCATTTTCAGCATTTAAGTAAATGTCTTTATCCTTTTACTTTCATTTATTTTTATATTACTCCATTTACTTAAGTTTACAATATAAATAAGGAAGTACCCCCTATTTGGATTCAAATAAAAATACTAGAAAATCAAATTCCCACCAAATCAAAATATGAAAAATCAGTTTCAGTGCAAAATACGACTTAGGCTAAAAATGATGGCTCATTAAGTCAATATATACTTTATACTAAAATCCCATAAATTCAAGTTTTCTTATTTGATGTGTAAGGAATAAAAGCCGCTAAAAATTATCTTGAGAAAATGATTATTTTGAAAAACCATTTTTCATACTTAGTCAATATTTTTACATAAAACATTTTTTTATGTATGATATGAATGCATGAAGGGAGCTAAGATTTTTTTTAGTTTGTGAAATTTTGATTTTTTCTTTCTATTGGGTTTAATGGGGGAAAAATCTTTAAAGATATTTGCTAAATCGCTACTCTTTGTCTATCTCTTGCAATTTTTCTTGCTTAGATCATGTATTTGTCTATCCCTTTGTCGAGGACAATTATGATTGCAACCAATAAGCAACATAATTCTTGACATATGTGATATATATATATATAATACTTTTGGTATGTATTGTGAGTTCGAAATTTTTATTCTTTATAATTTGTAAGAGACTCCCATACACATGAAATCCTGGCTTCGCCACTCAAAGAGTTTGGATAGCCTCTCAATCTTTTGCTTTTTCCTGTTTCTGTTTCGTTTGAGCAGCTCTCTTTTCATCATGCTTAAACTGCTTAACTTTAAAGTGAAGCAGGTTTTTGGCGAAAAAAGCAATCCCAATCGGGGTCTAACACCCATTAATTATATCTTTTTTCTTCTCATCCAAAGAATTATTGTTATAATATTTCTTTTGCCAAAGAAGTAGGAAAGTTACATTTGTAGCGTATCTTGAATGTCTAAGATTTGAGTTACAAAGAATTGAACGGATCTATCCAACTAATTAAAATGAGAACATGGATTGCGGAACTCCAAGGTGCATGCTGGAGAGCTTAGCTGATTACCTATCTCTGTCTAATAGTCAAACTCTCTGGCTTCTGATGTTTAATATGCTTAGAAATCAGAGCAATGCAAATCAACCAACAACTTCTACTTTATTAGTTACTACTATCTTGAATACACATAAAATATTGTTTACCATCTCAAGAATTTTTACTTTATTGGTCGGTTATCACTCTAAAGACAAGCACTACTAATTTATGGCAAAAATGTTTAGTATTAGTATTCGTATTAGTATACTGATATTCCACCTAATCCATGTTTATGGCCAAAATGTTTTCAATTAAATAGTTTACAATGTCAACAGGGTCTAGACCAGTGAAAATGGGCCTTAACTTATTGATTAAAAGTCTCAAGTTCGAACCTAGTGGCATCTTATTTGTTTGCGTGTGCAACATCCCGACCCAAAATAAAAGGAATACTGAATTTAATTAATTTCAAGAATTATAAATTTACAATTTTGCCCTCGTTGTGGGGGCAATTTGGTCTTTTTTTTTAATCTGGAAAGAGTTTGGGGCAGTGAGTTGTATTTTTTACATAGGTCGTACTGAGACGAGTCCGTAGACATGCGATAGGCTTGAATCGGAGTTGTAACGAGAAAGATACGATCTAAAAACTCTCAGTGGCATAATTGTAAATTTTTCAAAATTGAATTTTAATAAAATCAGAAACCTCACTCTCTCTCTCTCTCTCTCTCTCTCTCTCTCTCTCCCCGCGATTTTTCCCCCTTCCCCTTCGATAACTCCTCCCAGCCGCACCCTCCATCCTCCACAACCACCGCAGCCGACCACTACCGACCACCAGACCAGTCGGGTTAGAGCCGCCACCACCCCAGCAACCTTTCCCAACCAACCCCGACGCCAACCGCCGTCGGTTTTGACAGATTTTCACGGCCTTCGTTCTCCCTCCTCCGGCCACCAAATTTGACGAGTAAGGTATGGTTTTCTACCAATTTTCCATGCTCTATCTGATGGGTTGGGTAGGATTGCATCAATTTCTAGCATAGGCAAGTCAATTTTTGAATTAAAATTTGGCCAGTTTTCAAACCGAGATTCCGGCCACTTCCGGCCGTTTTTCGGGGTAGGTCCAAGAACAAAAGTGACTCCAAATGAGGTTTTACACCTAAGGTAGGAAGCTTGGCTGGCGATTTGGAGTTTTTCTGGCCGCCGGAAATTTATCAAGCCTCCCATGCGCTGCTAGCGCGTGTGGTGGCCCGTGGGCAGTGTGGTGTAGCCACATTCTGTCCTAAAATGATCTCCTGGTTCTCATGAGGGCATAGGTACTTTCGGATTTCAATTCGGATAACGTTTGAACCCCGAACGGATCTCGCCTATTGTGCGATTTCCGGGTGCAATAAGTTCGAACTGTTGGATCGCTTCCAATTTAATATATGTTGATCTACAAATTCCTAGGATCATGTAGGATTTTGCGGATTGTGAATTGGAGCCTGGATGTTTCGATTCAATTACTTAAAGTTTGCGTTTTACGATAACCGTCCAATCGTGCGATCGTGAGCAATCCGACCGTCCAATCTGGACCAAACTTGCAAGATGTGTATCCTTGACCTTGTGGAACCCATAGGAACTTTTGGATCGTAAAACGGAGGTCGTGGGTCCCGTGGGCCCGGTTGACCCAATTTGGGAAGTTTGACTGCCCGGTTGACCGAGTGTCTCCCGAGGCTATTCCATCGCCCGAATTAGGTAGTTGGACCTTAGAATGTCCCGTTCCTCGTGCACTCACCTGAAACAAGGGAGACTCTGCCGAAATTATTTGTAGAAGACTCGGTTCTTAGTAAGTGGGCCCGACATCGGTAAGATGTCGGAATCACGACGGGATTCATCCCGGATTCCGAGGAGTTCGGGGCGGGTCCTGTCAACGTGTATGTGAGAAACCCCCCTCCTCGTAGTTAAGACTATCGCTTGGACAAAAAAAATAGTTTACAATTGTCACACCCTGGATCGCTCCGCCGTAGCACAATATTGTCCACTTTAGGCCCCCCTCTCTGCCCTCACGATTTTGTTTCTGGTAGCTCACAAGCAACTTCCCAGTGGGTCACCCATCTTAGGATTGCTCTAGCCCCAACTTGCTTAACTTCGGAGTTCCCATGACTCCGAAATCAGTGAGCTCCCAAAAGGCCTCGTGCTAGATGGAGGCGGGCATGTACATATAAGGCACATCACCCCGTCTCCGTTGATTGATGTGGGATGTTACAACAATAAAACAATATTTAGAAAAGAAAGTGAAAATAATTTAAATAAACAAAATTTAGCATAACAAAAATAAAAAATATATATCTATGTCTAGTGGTTCAGTAAAAATGATTACAATCGCTCTGGCTAAAGAAAAAAACAGAGCAAGTTTAATGACATTTGTTTGGCATCGCTCATCATCAATAGTTCAGTGGCGATGACGTAAAGAGAGTATATTTAATGTTGAAAGAAAAAACTCATTCCGTAACTTTTAAATGCGGATCGGTTTGTTCACTTTTTTGGCCCCGCGACTTCCAAATTATACCCAAAAGTGTTGACATTTCCGCATGTGAATTCTATCGAACTTCAGGATTTACCCAAACTTGAATCTTTCTGCTCTCAAGCTTATACTTTGAAGTGGCCAGCCTTGGAGAAAGTCTTAGTTCGAAATTGTCCAGTTAAAGCGTTTGTTCCTGAGTCTCTGTATGCATAAGCAGCCGACATGTGTCTATGAAGTGTCCACGTGGTGAGAAAAGAAGGTATGTTTTCAATTCAACCAAGCACTCTGGTCGGTCACTATAAAATCAATAGAAGATATATATAGCTTAATATATTTTCATAAATTAGTGATGCTTTTTATTTTTCTTCGCCTTATCTTTCTTATGTCATTAGTCCATCTCCACTTTTTTTTTTTTTTATAAACTTCTTTTGAGGATTTACTATTGTTTAAGCATTAGAGAATAATTTCTACACCATAATTTCGTCTCTAATTGGCACAGAGAAGCCATAAACCCCTAATTCCTAATCTCTATGTTCTTGAACATTATACTACCCTAATAACACAAATGTAACTCAATATTCTAAAAATTACACTAATTTACTTATATGCCACTATGCCAAATTTCACTTTTAGCAACACTAGATAGGCATCGATAAAGAGGGAAATCGATGCTATTAGTAGATGAGGCATCAATTTCATTAATAACGATACTAAACAGATATAAAGACATCAGCGCGCATTTTTGTTTATTTTTTACGATGCTTTTATTCCGCTTTAGCATCATCAACATAAATACAGATGCCTAAAGTGATTAGTTTTTATTTTCTTACGACAGGGTCATTTTTTGTTGATATACCTCTGATGCCTATAGTCTGAGTCAACGCCCTAGCCCAAAATTTTTACTCTCCCTCGCAAACTCTCTCTGAAACTTCAGCTCCCTCTCCCCAATTCTTCCAACTCCCTCTCAATTTTTTCACTCCCTCTAAAACGGTACCCTAAAAATTCATCTCCTAAACAAAACTCTCTCTTTCTTCTCTCTCCTCCATCACTGACCCACGAAATCTAAACTCTAACCATCCCTCAAGCCTCCATGGCCGAAGCTCTCTCTCTCTCTCTCTCTCTCTCTCTCTCTCTCTCTCTCTCTCTCTCTCATCAGTAACATTTAGGGCTGGGCATCCGAGGACCGCCCTCGCCGCCTACTCGATGTCACACGCCACTGCACAGACGCAAACCATTAGCTCGCTCTGATTTGGAGTTGCTCATCTTCGATATCTGCAATCGGGTAATTGAGTTCCCTTTTTGTCCTTGTTACTGAAGATTAGGGATTAATTTTCATTTGGGTTATGTTTGATTTGTAGCTTATTTATATCTTCGATTTTCTTTATATGAATTCTTGTGTATAACCTAAATTGTAAATTTTTACAAAGGCAGTAACAGATAAAGGGTTTTGGAATGGTACAAATCTCCTGGGTGTATTTATTTATTTATTTTCTGTTCTTTGTATTTTCTATGTTTTTTTTTTGTCTTGCCATTTTGTTAATCTTGTGTGTTATTTCACCTTCAGAAGGGAGATAAAGTACTATGAGAGTCTAACTGAAGAAGAGACATGCATGTGTACATGTATACTATTTATTTTTAGAATCAGAGGAAGATGAGAAAGTACTATGAGTATTGGGTTATCTTTATCACTTCTAAACAGTCCAAACTGAGCTCAATACAACTTGTCTATCTAACTTTAGTTAAAGTTTTCTACTTGAAGAATCATACGTATTGAGTTTTCAAGTTTTCTACCTGGTATAATATTTATTGTTACTGTAATTATACATGTGTTTCTCATGAGGTCCCATTTTGGTGATGGATAGACCAGCGTGAGGAGATGGAGGACTCATGAGCCAGAGCTACATCCTTACTTTGTACTTGGAGATTTATGGGAGTCTTTCGAGGACTGGAGTGCGTACGATGCATCGGTCACAAAATGTGAGTGACTCTGTTATCTAGTACTATGTTCCTTATTTGTCTGCTATTCAGCTCTATGTAGACCCATCAAAGCCCTACACAAGAATAAGGTCAACAATATCGTAAACACGAGACTTTCAATCAATTTAGTCTATGTGATTTTTCTGCTTAATCACTCTGGATTATAGTTTATGTTTGCAGCTGCTAACTCTGGAGCAATGTTCATTCCTTAATGTTTCTGTTCATCCTTTATTGTGTCTAGTTTATGGGTTGACATAAATGTCATTTTGTGGGGAAAATCTTGAGAAAATTTGAATTTAGTGACTGAAGCAGATGGAGCATGCTATGCATTTTGGTGTGATTAATTTTTTTATTATCATTGTTGGATTCCTTGCACTTCTATTGAGGTTATTATATATGATCTCTTTGTTGAGTCACTCTCTGAGATTTAGTTGCCTACTTTCCCTGATTACATCTGTCTATTACAATGTCTTGAAATCTTGATTGTATTTGTATGTTACAATGTTCTGTTAATGTCTTCATTTACTGGCCCTTCACTTGTAGCTTAAAAACTGTTTTACAAAATCCACCATTTCTTTGAATGGAATGGTCAAGGTGATTGTGGATACCACTTGGTTGGTTGGGTTACAATTTGTTTTAAATGTTGTTGAATCTTGCAGTATATGGGGAAAATGGAGGTGATAATAGGCAGTGGGAAAGATGTAAAATTAGGCTGTGAAGTAGAATTATGGGGGTTGGTCCCCATATACTGCAAGGAAAGGGGAAATTTGGGGATTATGCTAGCTATTGGATAAATTTGGGTTGGTCCCCATGTGTTTTTTCTTTCTGCCCATGCATATATAAGTATTATGTATTGTAACAGTACGTTTTAGAAATTTATTTCTATAATAATAACTAAAATCCCTAGAATATAACATTTTAAGGATTACCATTATCCTATTATCCTGAGATATACGAGAGCTGTGTTAAGATAAGTCTACTAAGACATTAGTTTCTTGTCTTTCTTAGAGAGGTGTTGCTTCAGAGTCTTTCCTTGGTTCTAGTTTCCTGTTTTTTAAGCAGTGTTTGCTCTTGTTGTTTAGTCGAGGACAACTTGTCCTCTTGATTATCAATACAATCGTTTCTATAAAAAAAAAAAAATGATAGTATTTCTTCTAGCAACTACTAAGGGTGCAGCAATCCATTTGTGAAGTTCTTATTGTTATTATAATTATTATGAGAGAGAGAGAGAGAGAGAGCTGGTTCAATGAAACTTAACTGTTGAAATTTTCAGAAATGAGCTTCCTTTCTGTAGCATTTTAAAAGTTCTCCTCTTCTTTCCCCCATTATTTACTAGAGTGAAGAGGGTAAAAATTTTGTTTAAGGTTTATGTGGTGGATCTTTTCCGACCTGTTTTTGTGTGTAATTTTGGCACTCTGTTTTCTATTATTATTTATATTAAAGCCCTATCACTGACAAAATATTATCTGAAAATGAATGTTTAGATGTTGGTATTTCAATATTGAGAAGATTTTTGTATCCAAAGGCACATTTGACAAAGGTAACCTCTGACCTCTGAGAAATATGCTTCTCATATGTTGACTACTCTGTTCAACCATCTAACAATCTGAGATGTTCTTGTGAAGACAGAAGCCCACTGAAAGGAAGGCTTTGAAACTTGCAAAGAGAGTAATTCCTATTCACTTATTTTTATATTTACGTTCTTTTTTGTGTTTTTGGGTGGAAGAAGGGGGATGGAATTCTAACCTGCTTACACACATTAGTCCAACTTACAATGTGTCTAGAATTGATTTGTGTGTTGTTTTTGTTTTTGTGCCAAATTTGTATATGCTATGTCTCTTTATATCTAAACGCATATCCTAATTCTTCATATTATGTTTTTCTTCTTTTTGTTCTCACTTGATATGCTGAAGTCTGGTTGCATATGGTTCACCATTGACTCTTATCTTACTCTTAACAGAAGAATTTGGCTTACTCTCTACTCCATCACATAATCATTTAATTCCTATTTGAAACATGATGTGGGATCTATTTAATGACTTCTTGTTATCTAATTAGATTGGTTGACAAATTCTGTTTTTTTGGTAGTTAGGTTTGTGTTAATATGAACCTTGTGTAATTTTTTTTCACAGCAATGTGCCTCTGTTTTTTTGGTAGTTAGGTCTGTGTAAATTGAGAAAAAATGCTAGTTGTGCTTGTCCAACTCTCTACCCCATCACATGATCATTTAATTGCTAGTTTAAAAATGAAGTGGGATCCAATTAATGACTTCTTGTTATCTAATTAGATTGATTGACAAATTAGATTTTCTTGTTCACCAATATGATTTCGTAAATTTGCATATTGGTTCATTTGAAGTGACAACATATCTTATGCAAATTTAGTACCTTGCACTTTTTAAACTTATGTTCATATTTTGTGTTTACATTCTATGTGTTTTTTTCTTCCAGTATAGAGCTAGAAGGAAGGACACGTACACCCAAATGGAATTGGATGAGGTGCGAGAAGAATTGGCAAGTCATGTCCAAGAATGGCTTTTTGATTAAGCTAAACATTCCTTCATTTTACATGTCTTTCTGGCTTGTATTTTGCTTACGCATAGACAAGTATGGATAATTTGTGGTGTAGGGTTGGTAAATTTGTGATTTGGATGTGACAAGTATGGATCATTCAAGTATTTTGCTTATATATATATATAGACAATTATGGATATATTGAAATTACTGTTGATATAATGTATTTTTTTTATGAGCAATGGCAACACAACATGATTTGGAAATGAGGCCTTTCTTAAATACTATTACAGTAACTAAGTAAAGTGTGATGTGAAACAAACAAAATACCTACCCTTTCCTTACATAAATGATGCCTATTGTTTATAACAACTTTAGTTTTCCAGAAATAACTGAAGTTGAAAAATAAAAACAACAACCAGACATCTATTATCACTGATGCCTAAAATGAGAAGTAGCATCATCATTTATATAACCACCAGCACTATTGGAGGCTTTTCATGTCTGCAAAATAAAAAAAGCGATGATGTATAACATAATTCACAACACCATTATTTGTTTCTACGATGTTGTAATTGGTAATATGCATCAGCATAGTAGATATCACTGATGTTGTTAGACCTCTTTAGCCTCCTCCCTTTTGAAAGTACTGATGCTGTTTCAGGTTTAGGCGTCAGAAGTCAACCTTTTTTTGGCACTCGGAAATCATTTAGGCATCGGAGTTTACTTGATATCCGATGTAGTAAGTGATAAACAGCGACGGAGAATATCCGTTGCCTATTACATAGGAATAGGCAACAGTCACCAATACCACGGTATTTATGTGTAATAGGCAACGGATTTTATCCGTTGCTAAAGCCCTTTTTTGGCATAGTGTGCTTAGGAATTAGGAGGTCAGAACGTAACTTTCAATTCAACCAAGTACTCTAATCATAATAATCGCTAGCTTAAACTAAACTCTTACGAACAATTTAATAAAACATAAATAAAAAATTGGATTTATTTGTAATGCTTCTATATATGGCTCGTTAAAATGCTTATTTATATATTGCTCGTTACTGCTTCTAAGGATGGTATCATTTTTTGAAGTGGTACTTAACCATTAATATTTTTCCAGTAGCACTTGCACAATATCCATTACATGCATTTTCTATATTAATGATAGATAATAATTTTTTATTCTTTATTTTGCATAATCTTTGAGAAGAATATCATCCGAAGTGAAGATGCTAGGGAGAAGACTACATGATATGTTGCGGTGCACATCTACAAGATACCATGACTTACCAATTTCGTTCTTATCAGACACCGTCGCTTTCATCACTGATTATGCATGTTCCATGTTAAATTTTTAAATTAAAATTCCAACAATCCCCACAAGGTTCAAAATTTTACCTTGACAAAAAAAAAAGTGAAAATATATATTTATATATGGGCAATATAATACTATGTAATAGGTGTAAGTGCCTTCCGGGCTTGAACCTTCACTTAGTGATGATAGTCTCCATTTGAGGAACCTGAGTGTACAAACACTATGCCAAAAAAGGGCTTTAGCATCGGATAAAATCCGTTGCCTATTACACATAAATACCGTGGTATTGGTGACTGTTGCCTATTCCTGTGTAATAGGCAACGGATATTCTCCGTCGCTGTTTATTACTTACTACATCGGATATCAAGTAAACTCCGATGCCTAAATGATTTCCGGGTGCCAAAAAAAGGTTGACTTCTGACGCCTAAACCCGAAACAGCATCAGTACTTTCAAAAGGGACGAGGCTAAAGAGGTCTAACAGCATCAGTGATATCTATTATGCTGATGCATATTATCAATTACAACATCGTAGAAACAAATAATGGTGTTGTGTATTATGTTATACATCATCGCTTTTTTTATTTTGCGGACGTGAAAAGCCTCCAATAGTGCTGGTGGTTACATAAATGCTGATGCTACTTCTTGTTTTAGGCATCAGTGATAATAGATATCTGGTTGTTGTTTTTATCTTTCAACTTCAGTTATTTTTGGAAAACTGAAGTTGTTATAAACAATAGGCATCATTTATGTAAGACAATGGTAGGCATTTTGCTTGTTTCACATCACACTTTACTTATTTACTGTAATAGTATTTAAGAAAGGCCTCATTTCCAAATCATGTTGTGTTGCCATTGCTCATAAAAAAAAAACATTATATCAACAGTAATTTAAATATATCCATAATTGTCTATATATATATAAGCAAAATACTTGAATGATCCATACTTGTCACATCCAAATCACAAATTTACCAGCCCTACACCACAAATTATCCATACTTGTCTATGCATAAACAAAATACTAGCTAGAAAGACATGTAAAATGAAGGAATGTTTAGCTTGATCAAAAAGCCATTCTAGAACATGACTTGCCAATTCTTCTCGCACCTCGTCCAATTCCATTTGGGTGTACATGTCCTTCCTTCTAACTTTATACTAGAAAAAAAGAAAAGAAAACACATAGAATGTAAACACAAAATATGAACATAAGCTTAAAAAGTGCAAGGTACTAAATTTGCATAAAATATGTTGTCACTTCAAATGAACCAATATGCAAATTTACGAAATCATATTGGTGAACAAGAAAATCTAATTTGTCAATCAATCTAATTGGATAACAAGAAGTCATTAATTGGATCCCACTTCATGTTTAAACTAGCAATTAAATGATCATGTGTTGGGGTAGAGAGTTGGACAAGCACAGCTAGCATTTTTTCTCAATTGACACAAACCTAACTACCAAAAAAACAGAGGCACATTGCTGTGAAAAAAAATTACACAAGGTTCATATTAACACCTAACTACCAAAAAAACAGAATTTGTCAACCAATCTAATTAGATAACAAGAAGTCATTAAATGGATCCCACATCATGTTTCAAATAGGAATTAAATGATTATGTGATGGAGTAGAGAGTAAGCCAAATTTTTCTGTTAAGAGTAAGATAAGAGTCAATGGTGAACCATATGCAACCAGACCTCAACATATGAAGTGTGAACAAAAAGAAGAAAAACATGATAAGAAGAATTAGGATATGCATTTAGATATAAAGAGACATAGCATATGCAAATTTGGCACAAAAACAAAAAGAACACACAAATCAATTCTAGACACATTTAACTCAAATGCCAACCATAATTAGTCCCCTTGGTGATCTCAAAATGCACAAGTAAATGCCCAAAGTTTCAAGCCAAAAGACTTTCCTTTCCGTACCTATTAATATCGGCGATCAAGGGCATGGCATATATGCTAGAACTAACTTCAGTTACATGAATATAAAAAGACAACACTTAGTTTATAAGTTCTTAAATTTTGAAGATAATTACTTAACCAAAAGTTTACAAGTTCTTAACCTTTTGAAGGTAATTACTATCCAAAAAGAATATACAAAAAGAAACAATAAAAGTAAAAGCTGCCACCCTCTTTGATATTGGTCCAGCCATCAACAGCATAAAGTTGTGACAAAATCTTCATTAAATTGGTTGATAGGTCCTCTTTTTGTTCTTTTTGTTCTCAATACAGTCAAGTAAATTTTGGTAAATCAAAGCTTATTTGTGTTTGCTTTGAGAAATCAAAGCTTATTTGTGTTTGCAAGGTTTCTGTACTTAACCTAAGAAAGTAGCCTCATTTATGTTCAAGGAAACACACTACACAGAAATCAGATTGATAATGAAGCTTGTGTTTCCCTGTTTGTGTCATCTTCAAATTGCAAGATGTTTTTTCATAAGAAACCAGACCTGTAACAAAATAAAGAGGGACTCAACCAACTACTTGCTGATCTTCAGCATATAACTCATCATAAATAAACATTAACCAAAGATCAAATCTAAAACTAAAAACTAAACAGCAATCAATATTAAACATATATAGAATTGAAATTCTCATTTAGTTAGTTTTAAAAACCTAAATTTCTGCCAATACCAAGATAGATTCGACCCCAAACAGCAAAACAAATTAAAACTGAAATGAAAAATAAAGAATTCTTACCAAAATGTGGAGCAGTCAGTGGTCATGGGGAAGTGGCGTTGATCCTTGGCAGCAGAGGAAGAGACAAAATTATACAGAAGCTAACAAAACTGGCACATCAAGTGAAAACCAAGTATATTTTTACTCAAACAAAAAGCAACAGAAGAAACAGAAGAGAAAGAAAATAAACCTGTATTGGTAGGAACAACCCTCCAATTTCCAGGACCATGTTCTTGAATGTAATAGACCAAAATGATATCTTCTTCAGGAGTCCAAGGTCCTTTCTTGACCCCTTCTTTATCATAGCAAGGAGGCCAAATTGAATTAAAAAACCTCAAGTAAAAGGAGAAAGAGAGAAATCAAGACAATTTAGGCTTCTCAACCACCAAAATTAGATAATTCAAGCTCTGCTATAAAAGCCTTTTATCCATATTTTCCACAAATGGGTCAACAACAGACCTTCTTATAATTGAAAAAGAACTATTCGACACTTAAATGCAGTTACCTTTATTTCAGATAAGAATTCAACAAAACTTTACAAGTTTCCTATATTCATGGGAATCAATGGGAGAATTTTAAATTAATCAAGTTAAAGAAAGTACCTAAAAACTAGAATACACAAAAAGTTTCATTTTTATGCACCATTTATGGGCCTGCTAACCAACAAATAAAATGATATGCTTGACAAGAATTAGATAGTAGGAAAGTCAATACACGGCATAAATGAAGCTTGAAAGCACACATGCTGATTTGCCAATACCAGGTTTACGAAAATGCTAACCTTTTCACTGGAGACATACACAACAGGGGCTGCTTTACCAAGCTCATGCCCTTCAGCTATTAGTGAAGCCATCTTCAAGTTTAAAAATATGGGTTGACATGAAAACATAACAACAAATAGAGAAGATGATAACAATTGTCAACATGATGAACAAACATTGAGAACATGAAAAATATCCTAAGCAACACCAATAAATAAATTTATAAATACAATGCAAAAGTAAATCTCAATCTTCACAACAACTTACTTTAAAATGTTGAATTTCCCACTTCAACCACGTGGAACAGCAACTTTAAATTAAATACTAAAAGCTTCTAAAAGGAGCAACTGAAAACATAGGTTTTAACAAGCCAAAATACAGGATAGGAGAATTCATATTTCATCTAAACAGCTGGGGCAGAGGAATGGTTCATAAATATATCTCTTATTCAGAACACAGACTCCACCGCCTACCAGCTGAAAAAAAAAATTGTATCAGTTCAAAATTTAAAGATGGTTTCTTAAGCCACTGTGAACGCAACATACCACAAAGTAGAGTTTAAACTAACTCAATGGTTGGTAAAGCAATCTAACAGGTCTAAGCTCATAAATGTTCAGCATAGTCAAGAAGAGTAGGAGGACAAACAATTAGCTTTCATAGTTAATACTTTTTTAATAGGAGCTTTCAGAGTAAAGAATGAAAAAGAAACACACACACACACACACAATATGACCAAACCTCGTACAAGACCACCACCAAAAACACCCTTTCAACTTCACTTTCAAAGAGTCCAGGCCTAGATATCAATCAGACAAACATACACAATTATGAAAAACGTTTTCTCAACTTATTTAGGATCCAAACATTGTTTTAAAGAGAAAAAATAAAAAATATATAAGAACTTACAGAGGAATGCGCATGTCTATCACAGTAATTCCCTGGTTCACATCAGCCAATCGCATTGGTAGTAGAAACAAAAACATAGATGAGTTGAGCGAGAGTAAGAGCGGAGAGATGAGTAAGGAAAAGCTGAGAGCAGATATGAATTGAGCTAGAAATTGAGAGCACATAGATGAGTTGAGCGATATAGTGATCTTGGGAAAGAGAAAATCGTAGATTTGTCCTCTCCCAATAGCTGCACCAAAAGAAAGCATGAGATCCAGAAACATTAATACATAAATAAAACAAAAAAGGTAGGAGATTGAAGAAAGATGAAAACAAATCAGAAACATTAACACCAAATCAGAAACACCCAAACATCGAAAGCTTAGAGATTTTCATACATTAGAATAAAGCCCAAAGAGGGAGTGAGATCCAAGAGACAACGAGCCAATCGAAGAGAGAAAAACACAGTAAGATTAGAGAAATTACTCAATAAATTGAAACCCTAACTGAAATTTCCCAAAACATTAAAACCCTAACTTAAATAATCTCACAGGACGACTCTGACGAGAAAGAGGACGCCGTTGCGGAAGAGGACGCCGACGCCGAAGGTTAAAACCCTAACGAAGGGATTTCCATGGCTCTCTCTCGACGACGAGAAGGATGCCCATGGCTCTCCCTTTCTTCGAATGCCTTAGGTTATTTTTGTTGTGGCCAAACTTCGAGTGTCTAGATGGAGGAAAGAGAAGAAGGAGATGGAGGAGATCCAAAAAAATTGTGAGTTATATATATTTTTTTTAGGAGATAGAAGCTGAAAAATGGTGAGGAGTTTGGGAGGGATTGGAAAAAATGAGAGGGAGTCTGAAAAAAGGAGAGGGAGTGTGAAATTATTTTGCTGGATCGTTGACTATACATTTGGCATCAGTGCTTCCCAAAAAACACGCCCAACTTTACCCAAAAAAAAAAAAAAAAAACTTTAGGCATCAGTCGTTAGAACAGACGATGCTAAATTGGCATCAAGGCATCGCTAACAAAAACAAAATATTTGTGCTGATGTCTTTTTACCTTTTAGCATCATAATTTATAAAAGCGATACCTAATGTACTTAAAGCATCGGTTTTCAATTTTACTGATGCCAATGTAGTGTTGCTAAAGCCAATTTGTGGCATAGTGAAAGTATCGAACTCGGCATCTTTGACCAAACTTCAACATATCCCACATAGTATTAGTTGAGACTTGGATGCGGGTTAGCGCTATTTATGGCCATGCGTTCATCTTGATTCTCATGAGAGTTACTAGAGAGTAGCCTAATTCTTGTTGTCACGGCCTCACGACGTCTCTCACTTAGGTGAGTTCTCCAATAGTACATGTGAACTGCACCCTGCGGGAGTTTGCCTGCCTCGAAACTCATTCAGGTATAAATCCCTTCTTGACTTCACATAAAATACCACTTTTGCCTTAGGGATGAGCAGAAGAATATCTCAAGGATATCTCCATAGTTTTATGAGTGCTATATGAGTCACATGGTATGGATTGTTTCTACCACATTGAACTTCCTTCATGGGATCACCAATCACAGAAGTTGGGTTACCTCCCTAGGTGACTCCCTTATGGGCTTAAGCACATCCCCCTTGACATTTTGCATTAATAGCCTCCTCCACGAGGCATGCATATCAGGACTAGCCTTCACAAGGCATGTATAATGTAGGTCATGTCTTTGTTCTCCATTTTAGCGCGCTTTAAACCTGTATGTTATTAAAATATTTCCTACACAATCTTGCACACAAATAATTAGTGGATCTCACTGCAGTATAATTGGAAACTATATACACATTGGTATACATTGAAATATAACGGAAATCCCACTATATATAAATTCATATAATCTAAATAGTGTAAGATTTGCATTCTAAACCCTAAGGTGGTCTTCTAATCACTTAAGGATAACTAGTTCAATGTTAATTAGGATTACATGGATCGATTAAATTTAAGGCTTGATATATGACTGTTTTAGATAAATACAAGTGCTTAAGGTTTCCTACTTCTAAATGGATTGAGATACCTAATCCTATTGGTTAAAGGAGTTTAAGTAATCCATGATGAGGAGGATACTTAAACTACACCTATAAAAGGGAGGTCCCTATGCTAACGGCTAAATAACGTTCTCATATTATTCTACCCCATCAAGAAGAGACTCAAGAGCCGTATAACATAGAGAAACTACCCTACTGCAAATCTGCCCGAACTAGTTAAGAACACAACTGCTGTAGAATTCCAGGTTCCTTCCAGTGCAAGAAATCAAAGTTCCTGCTGCAGTAATTCTCACAATGTTGGATCAAGGTATGTGTTTTGAATATATAAACCTAGTAAAGTATTACAAATACCTCTCAAATATGGGTCTGCAATAGTCTTTGAAACTTTGAGTGCACCTGATGAAGCTATGAACAAACTATGCAATGCTTAATTCATTAAATAAATTTAATTATAAATACTAAGTATTTCAAGATACTCTTACTCCCTTTTTGTGCACTCTAAGTGGCTGAATCATGATCGCATATCCAAGTTTTCATTGTATCTTCTTGATTCTCAATAGGAACCTATAAGACAGTAAGAAGTCTCTACCAAAATTTTATACCAAAATCATCATTAGTAATGAAAAAAAATTTCACATATGGACACAACATGTTTGCGGAATATAAAAATTATTCTGTCACTAAATGAATATAATGAATCTTTCCATTATAGCACAAAGAAATTGAAAACACACGCAAAATTGTGGGAAAGAAGAGTGAGAAGAAAAGCCTACGATAGTAAAGCAATGCAATTAGACTACATAAATGGGTCTAACGTTTTTCAACATAAAACAAAAACTGCTCAACATTAGCCACACATAAAATTATAGCATTAAAATTCCCCTTGAGAAAAAAAATCAACTCCCACAAAAAGTCTACACAGTTTTAAAATAAATAATAATAATTATTATTATCAAAAGCAAGTAACGTAAACATTTGAGGCTAATTAAAACAAATAAGATGAATCCCAACAAAAAAGATATCACAACTTATACAATAAATGTACAAAATAATAATAATTCAATCTTAAAAAGGTAATCAAACCATTTAAAACTAATCTCGAAAAATTGGATTCAACATAAAATAAGTATTGACATTAATTTTGTATTTTGAACTCCCAAATAGTGAAGGAAATTCTCAACCCCCACAAATTAAGGGTATTCTCAAAATATATGAAGTCTATACCAAAATTTTATTTATTTATAAATTCATAAGATATGCTAACTCACAATCATATTGATAGTTAATGTAAATATAATAGTGAAACCACCGAAAGCCTCACAAAAATAAATGTAAAAAAATGCCTTTGAAAACAATTTAGGATTTGAAAGCCTTACACCAGAAAAAATTAACAGTGATATAATTTATTATTTTATTTTAGTTTTCTGAGGAAGGTTTCACAATGTACACTTCATGGCAATTAACTCAATGTATATATTTGAATTAAGATTAACTCAAATAAGTATGATCAGTTTGACAAGAATATTTTATAAAACTTGCACCTCTCCCTGTCAAAACAGATTGTCATGAAATTCATATATGACTTTTTCTATATGAATGTGTTTCCAATGTAGGTTGTTGAGTTCAACAAAATAGATAAGGCATGCTAATTCATACTCACTGAAATATTGTATAATTATACATTTACAAAAGTAATGGAGAAACACCATTAATATCTTCACCAGAAACAGTTCGATTTTGTAAAACATGAAGAATTTCCTTGGAATATTACACAGTTTGAGAAAAAATAATAATGAACACTTTGATTGCTTCAGTAAAAAAATTTGTAATCAAACCGTCAACAAATCAAAATAATCACCACATTAAGAAATTCCCATATTTGAAAGACCAATTGAAATGAAGCCGTAATAAGAAATTGTTTGTACCCAGTTAATGGCCCAAAACTGGTTTACTATTTCAAAAAGAATAATTTTTAAGCCCAAGTCCATTTTGTCTTTCTCAAAATCAAAGGACCCTTAATTTTCTGCTTAAAGGGCATAGGACACATTTAAATCTAAAAGCCCAGGGACAAAAGCCCAAAACTTTAAGATACGCTAAAGTTAAAAAAGGATCGGTAACACATAGACCCACGTGAGGGTCTAAAAGAGATTGTCACCATTAATGATGACTTGACCACCTTCTCCCCCAGCAAGGAAGTAAGTTGTTCAAAGAGCCACCAAAACCAGAAAAGGACCACGTCGCCTACCGGATTCTCGAGTAAAAAGGACTCAAGTTAGAAGATTGACCCAAAGGACCAGCAGTTCTTGTCAGAAACGTTCCATCATCCCTACTACGAACTAGTTCAGATCGTCGAACCAGCAGCTGACTTTGGGCAACAGCCAAATATCCTCTTCCAGTCATCATTACTTGAAGTTCTCTCCGTGTCTATAAATAAAGAGTATCCACCACAGAAGAAGGGGACTCTCTCTCCAAACTAGACGCAACGTCTCAAAAAATACTTGAAGAACTCAAGATTTTTTCAACTCAGCCTGCCTGATTTCAAGATAACCAGTTGACCACTCCTGTGCTTATCCTTTTTGTTGCTCTGCCATCTTCATGGTATGATATTCTTCTGAAAAACAATCAGCTTGAATTCATGTACTTATCTGACTAAATAGAGAAATCTCCAGCCCTCCATCGTTTTGTACTTTATGTTTTGAACCAATCAAATATATATGTATGTGAATAAGAACCCTTGCTTTTCTCTTACCGTCAAGTTTAAAAATCATATAAACAGGAATTGCAGAATTTGTGTTAACTATTTCATCAAGCTTTCATCATTTAATAACCTTTATATGTGCATGTGATAGATGTTTAGTTAAATTCTGCGACTTTGCAAATTATTTTTACGCTCATTCGGACCCAAAAGAGGGTCTCGGCCTGAATAGGGTTACATTGACCTAAGGGATGATAAGCTGATCGGGCCCGAAAGTTACGTCATTGGGCCCGAATCGACTGTTGGCCCAGAGTGAGGGCTGTTTGAATTCGAACTAGGTTTTTAAACCCAGATAGGGTGTTTATTAACCGCAAACTTGGTTTTTCCCCTTGCTTTATTAGGTATTGCTCGTACTTATCAAGACTGACACACACGAATGAGAGAATATTGAAGTCCTCTTGATTGAGGCATAGAAAAGAACTAATCCATGCCAGTACCTCCCTTGGAGCATAATGGCTTGAAAAGAAGTCCAGAAAGGAGGCGCGAACCTTACAAGATCACCTCACTACACTCCCTCATACCAGATCTATTGGGCTGGTTTCAAACCTAACAGTGGCACGCCTACGAAGCAGATAATCGGATCAGAGCCATAAGGAATCAAGGAGTCATGTCCAACCCGGTGCTTGTTCGACCCTGATGTCAAACTAATTCAACTTTCAATTTTGTCGAAAGATTGAGAGAACCCTCTACGTGAGCCAAGAAGATCCAATCGGGGCATTGGTATCGGTCCAGTGATCTCCCCGCTCTCCTAAGCAAGCCAACCCTCGCGTCCGGCAAGAAGAGCATCTGAAGGAAAAAAGGACCAACATATTTTTGGCATGCCCGGTGGGACTCTTGTTCGTGTATGGTGAGAAAGACTAGAAAGAAAGTTTACATGGCAGACTCCACACAAGCCACTGACGAAAGAAACAAAGGGATAGCAGAGACGTAGTCGATAGAATCCTCCACGGAGTATCCTTTTGATCAACTCGAGAAGGCCATGAAAGAAGGTTTTTTGGCTATGACCAACTCCATGAATCATATGTCCCAGAGCGTCGTCCAGACTGTTGAACAAGGACATGTGAACACAACCCTACAAGGGAACGAGACTAGGGCATACCTAGCACAATTCTTTGAGCGGGTCATGCAACTATCACAAGAAGATAAAGCATTCCGAAAGGAAGAGGAGATGCTCGAAAACGCGAAATTACAAAATATTCTCCAGGCCAGACGATTGGACATGCTAACTCATCATCTCCAAAGTTGGTGATAGGAAGCCCATCTGGAACGCCGTTTCAAGCAACTCGTATAGCTGGGTTGGATACAACTCCCATTGGTCCGGTCGCTACGCATGAAAATAGCCCATATAGGGAAATAGCAAGCCAGCAGCTTGTACCTTTTGGAACTTCTTCCAAATATCAACCTCCGAAGACCGACGAAGCTGCTCTACCTCCAGAGCCCATCCGAAGAAACATGCACGCCGAAAGATGGCGGCAACCACTAGGGTTTAACGTCCATATTGCCCACAACAATGGCAATAATGGGGCAAATGTACGAGGTAGACGAAACCATGCAAAGGTGCCTGAACAAATTCAAGACTCAGATGATGAGGACGAGGTCAGGCAGATCCCTCCAGCTGGCGCTGAACCTGTACCCTGTACCAGTAATCCATCCAGATCTAGCCATACGAAATGAAATGGAAGGATTGAGGCAACTTTTCTACAACAGTCAAGCCGGGGTCAGAAGAGTGGCCCGACCTACATATCAGAAACCCTATCCAGCATATATCGACGATTTGCCTTTCCCAAGAGGCTTCAAGGTACCGAGCTTTAGTCTATTCAATGGAGAAGACTTGTATGCATCAGCATTGGAGCACATAGGGCATTTTTCGGCCCAATGTGTGGCCAGTGAAACCCAACCTCTCCTAAAGCTGAGATTGTTCGGAAGTTCTCTTTCGGGCCAAGCTTTCACTTGGTACTCGAACCTAAGTCCAAATTCTATTCCGGGATGGGCTGAGACCGAAGGGGCCTTCATGGAACAATATTATAGGCTCGAGCCTGAGGTTACTATCAACGACCTGATCGACATGAAGCAAGGAGACCATGAGACAATACAAGATTTCATTGCGCACTTCAAGAAGCTCAAAATGAAATTCAAAATTCCTATGGATGAGAAGCACTTCATCAAAATGGCACAAAATGCTCTCAGATTATCTCTCCGAAAGAAATTCGACAATATGGAGTTCATTGATTTGTAAGACGTGGCTCAACGAGCTGGCAAATACTAGTTGTTGCTCCAAGAGGAAGTGCAAAGGAGGAACAGCTCCAAACCAGTCTACTTCAAAAATCCAGTTCATCAACTGGAGGTTATTGAGGAATTTAATGAAGAAATCAGGGAGACCGCTTGTCCCGAAGTATCGGTGGCAGAGATTGTTCAAATCAAAAATCCAATTACCTGCAAAGCAGTGACAAGGCCAGGGAAAGAGCAAAGGAACAACCCTCCTCCGACCGGAGGATTCGTCCCTTACAAACAGAAGCACAAATCGTATTCCTTCGACCCATCTAAGGCCGAGAGTATCTTTGATGAGTTGATGAGAGGAAAGGTGATCAGACTCGATGACAAGCACGTATTCCCAAAAAAAGAAGAAATGAAGGGCAAAATATTTTGTAAGTGGCATAATTCTTTTGTAATGTGCAGCAAGTGCAAGTGTGAATGCGAGCTAGAGATTCCTGTTGTAGGAGAAAAAATAGACGAACGATTGATCAAAAGAGAAGATGAGACAAGCCATAATTTCAACAGACCAGAAGCCCGATCATACATGCCTTTTAGCCCGAGAGAGGGCCCGAAGGGTAGTTATGAGACTTTCCGGAAAATAAACAGAGAAGGTGGAAAAGAATTCTCTAATCAGAGAATCCCTGAACCGGTGAGACTAGAAGATAGAGACAAATGGCGCACTGGGCCGGCACGGCTCGAATATAAAGCATCCTCCTCACAGCAGAGAGAAGCATCCGACCAGAATAATAGAAACAACAAACCATCCACCACTTCCAATTCAACCAATGTAAGACCAACCGAGCCTAGTAAAGCCGCGATGGTTCAGGACGGGAGATGGTACCTAGTGGGAAAGGGAGGCAAACTTGAAAGAGAGTTAACCAACACTCAGGCCCGAAGGGTCCAGAGGCAGTACAGGAAGGCCATAAGAAATATGGAAAGCCAGGCAGCCAGATTCAACCCGAAAACGGCAACAAGGGATTCCGGCTGCGAAGCATAAAGTAAAGAACATGCAACTACAGGGGCCCTCAGACCAAGAGCCTCACCAGCAATTCCTGACCGATCCACTACCGTTGACAAACAAAACCAGCAAGAGTCCAACGGTCAACAACAGTCCTATTCTCAAACGCCCCGCATTGGTTGATACCGGAGAATCTCCTTCTAGCTGAAATGAAGAGCACGCGAGAGCGATAATACAAGAATCCGAGAGCATGCCTTTAAGGGCCGATGTACAAGTTATATTGCCACAGAAGCTGATCAAGGCCAAACTTTCTCTAGAAGAAGAACCCGACAACATGTCCGATGAAGAGAACGACGATTGGCTAAATTATGAACTCAACCACGAAGAATTTAAAGCTGCCTTGGGCCTTAAAATCAAAGATGAGGTTACCCATATGGTCGAAGAAAATTGAGAAAACAATCACGAAGTCAGAGAAAGCAGTCATACCCCAATTTAAACCTTCTGGACCCTAGAGGAGGTTCTCAAGACAGCAGTCGCAAAGCCAGCCATGACGGTTACGATCCAGCCCGAATACTTAGAAGCAGACCGGGAAGAAAAGATTTTGGGGAAGAACAAGGCTGATCTCATTCCAACTGAATTAACCATCTCTAACTTCGCATGAACCATTACTGCCACTCATGGCATTTTAATTGCTGAATTCGAGGTCGGTTCCAAGAATATAATGGTGTCCTACTTGGTAGTAGACAGTACGTCGTCGTATCATGCATTAATGGGCAGAGATTGGATACATCAAAGTATGTCCATACCTTCCTCTCTCCAGTAGGAATTGTTAATGTGGAACAAAGAACTAGAAGATTATGAGATGATAAAGGCAAATCCAAAGCCTTTTCTACCATCTGCCAACAGCATTGATGCCTGATTCCAGAGTTAATCAAGAACGGCCACTCTCCAGTAGTGATGGCCCAGAATTTCCTCCAAAAGGGTCTTACCTTTTCAGCAGAAGAATGGGAAAGACCCCAAATCTCTTTTACTAATTTCCATGAATAAAGAAGGCCCTCATCAAAAGGAGCCGTCGCTGGTGGTCACATCCCTTGCGAGCCAGCTACAAATAGAAGGGATAGAGGAACATACATTAGGAGCAGATTCAGCCAACTTTATGGCAGAATTTATCTCTGAAGACACTTTGACCAAATCAATCGGACCGGAAGAAGAAATTCAACTGGCACTCGCCAAGCTAAGTGAGATTCCTCCAAAAGTTCAGGACCCTATTGAGGAAATCAATTTGGGAACAGAAGACCACCCAAGGCCAACATTCATAAGTGGCCTCCTGGATCAGTGCATCAAGAAGGAACTGATTTCTCTGCAACAAGAATTCAAAGAAATGCCAGGACTCAATAGAGGGTTGGTGGAACACAGGTTGCCCATAAAAGAGGGATACAAACCAGTAAAACAACTGAAGCGAAGGGTGTTCGTCAAGACTGAATTGAAGGTAAAAGAGGAGATTGAACGCCTGTTGAAGGCATGATTCATCAGACCGGCCCGGTATGTCGAATGGCTGGCAAATATCGTTCCTGTTCTGAAGAAGGTTACTAAAGCTGTAAGAGTCTGTGTAGATTATAGAAACCTCAATGAAGCTACTCCAAAGGACAAGTTTCCTATGCCAATGGCTGACATGCTGATTGATGGAGCAGCTCATAATAAAATTCTGTCATTCATGGATGGAAACGCAGGGTATAACCAAATTATGGTTGTTGAGAAAGATATTCGTAAGACAGCATTCAGATGCCCAGGAGCAGTCGGGGCTTATGAGTACATTGTCATGCCTTTCGGGCTGAAAAACGCAGGGGCCACGTATCAGAGGGCAATGAATGTCATCTTCCACGATATGATCGGACATACTCTCAAAGTATATATCAACGACGTAGTCATCAAGTCCCAGGAGCAAGAGGAGCACGTTGAAGATCTCCAAAAGGCCTTCATCAGAATGAGGAAACATCAATTGAAAATGAATCCGAAGAAGTGCGCATTCGGTGTCCAAGCGGGAAATTTTCTGGGCTTTCTGGTGCATCAGAGGGGTATCGAAGTAGACAAGAACAAAGCTAAAGCGATTATTGACGCCTCTGTTCCTCGCAACAAGAAAGAACTACAGAGCCTGCTTGGGAAAATCAACTTTTTGAGGCGGTTCATCTCCAATTCAGTAGGAAAAGTACAACCATTTTCATCGTTGCTGAAGATAAAGGAAGGAGACCCATTCACATGGGGCTCGATTCAACAAGAAGCATTCGATCAGATAAAGCAATATCTGAGTAATCCGCTGGTTCTCATCCCCCCGAGGACGGGCATACCATTGAAATTATATATTTCTACTTCAGACAATTCCATCGGTAGTTTGTTAGCCCAAGATAATGTTGAGGGCAAAGAACAAGCTGTTTTTTTTTATCTAAGTAGAATACTGCAGGAAGTAGAAACCCGTTATTCAGAAATTGAAAAGCTCTGTCTCGCTCTTTACTTTACTGCAGTAAAATTACAGCACTACATGCTTCCGTTTACTATCCACATCATAGCTAAAACTGACCTTATTAAATACATGCTCAATAGGCATGTGTTAAGAGGACGGCTAGGGAAATGGATCCTAGCCTTATCAAAGTTCAGTTTCAAATATGTACCCCAAAAAGCAGTCAAAGGGCAGGCTATTGCAGATTTTCTAGCAGCCCACCCTTGTGTCGAGATCGAAGAGTTGAGCACTATGGAAATCGCTAATCTAGGATTCCCACTTGAACAAAGAGACCCAAAATTCAAGATCAAAAACGTTTTGGGGGAAGTTGCAGGGACAACAAGGCCAGGTTCTAATCCTTGTAAAGATAGTCCAAGTCAAACCAGGGAAGTTATTTTTCGATGGATCTAAGTCAGAATCAGTAGCTGGCGTGGGCATTGTCATAGAGGATCCATTCGGAGCCAAATATGCATACTCATTTCAGCTTGACTTCGATAGCACTAATAATAGGGCCGAATACGAAGCCCTAATTATCGGTCTAGAAATGATACTAGAGCTTGGAGTTGAACATTTGAAGATCTTCAGAGATTCCCAATTGGTAATCAAACAACTGACAAATGAATACAAATGCAGGGATTCAACTATGGCAGCCTATTACGTGGCAGCCCACAATTTAAGCTCTATGCTCAAAGACATATCAGTCAAATATATTCCGAGAGAGGAAAATTTGGCTGCCAATGAAATGGCGCAGATTGCCTCCGGTATCCAGATACAGGAGCATATGTCCGAAAGGACTATTAAAGTGCAAAAGAAGTTCCTGCCTTCAATCATCAGCAGAGGGATGGATCTCGAAATAAACACCAATGAAGTACAAGCTGGGGATTGGAGAAAACCCCTGTTCAATTACCTGACTAACCCATCTCCAAGGGTGAGCAGAAAAATCAAATACCAGGCCACAAAATTTGTGATCATGAACAACGAATTGTTCCGGCGACCTGCTGAAGGAATCCTTTTACGATGCCTCGGGCTGAAAGAATCAATGCGAGTCATGGAAGAAATTCATGAAGGATCTTGTGGTGCACATCAATCTGGGAAGAAGATGCGATGGCTCATCAAAAGATACAGTTAATTTTGGTCAACCATGGAAAAGGACTGTTTCGACTACGCTAAAGGAAGTGAAGATTGCCAAAGAAACGGCTCGATACAGCATATACTAGTAGTCCCTTTAAACCCAATCATAAAGCCTCGACCTTTCAGGGGATGGGCCATGGATTTCATGGGCAAAATCGTGCCTAGTTCCAGTAATGAGCACACCTTTATCATCGTAGCCACAAATTATTTCACAAAATGGGTGGAGGCCAAAGCTTTAAAATCCATTTCGTCAGCGGCAGTAATCACTTTCATCAAGTAGCAGATCATCCCCAAGTTTGGCATACCAGAAACAATCACAACATCAAGTTCGTACAGCCTTGTCCTTATTTTCCACGAACAAACGGTCAGGCTGAGTGTACTAACAAGAAGATGGCCGACGACAATCCTAGGGATTGGCACGAAAGGTCATCCAAGGCACTTTGGGCAGACCAAACTTCCAAAAAGAAGGCTATAGGGATGACTCCATTTGCTCTAACTTATGGCCATGACGTAGTTTTACCAGTGGAGATCAACGTATAATCCTTGAGAATAGAAAAACAGCCAGAAATGAACGAGGCAACCTACACCGAAGCCATGATGCAAGAACTGGATCAGTTAGGTCCAATTCAGGCCAAAGCTCTGAACCATCTGACGGTTGGCAAACAGGCGGTGGCTCGAGCATACAACAAAAGGGTTCGAGGAAAGACGTTAGAAGAAGGGGAGCTCATTTGGCGGGCTATTCTACCACTTCGAACTCACGTGTCAGGACTTGGTAAATGGAGTCCCACGTGGGAAGGTCCTTTTGTTGTTAATAAAATCCTAGGTAAAGGGGCCTACCTACTGCAAGACAGAGATGAGACAATGGCTGAAAAAGTTCCTGCCTTCTTTGTGGGAAACAACAGGCATTGATCTTAGTAATGACTGAATTGTAAAAGGAACATGGCTGGCAGAAATTTTGTAGTAGATCACCCATAATAAGGGTAGTTGAATGCAAATATCATTTTTTAACAAGCAAAATTATGGATTCTTCATTTCTAAAGGTTCATCTAACAAATGCGAACACTACAATGTATGCTACAAATAAAAGATTATCCAAAATAAGTTTGAACCAAATTACACAAGCAGATCCAGCAAAGTTTTTATCTTGTTCGAAAAGTGTAGAATGTCCACACGAAGCTTATCAACACGAATTTTCTTCATTTTCTCGCTCCACAGCTCCAGGCCGACATCCACATCTGCCTTGTTCAAATCATCTTTGGTCAAAGCCAGAGTTGTTAGCATTTGATCAGTCGCATCTTGGAGCTCCCCCTTCTGAGTCAACACTCTCTCCAATCGAGCTTTTGAAGTTTTCAGGTGCCAGCTCACTTGCTTCAACAGCATCTCATGATCAACAAGTTCTTGATGCTAAGCTTCCTTTGTTCCCTTCGCTTGAGCTAGCTCCATCTCCAATTTTGGAAGAACTTCCGATGACTAGGTACTGCGAAATAAGAACTTCCGAACTTTCAAGGCGAGTCACTGCATTTGAATTTGTAAACCAAAGCCCCCAGATCTGCTTTGGCACTTTCACAGGATACTGCGAAATCTGGATGGGCCCGACAAAGAAAATCTAAGGCCCTAGAAACCCTGACACTTTGCTCCTTAGTTCTCTTCAAAAGAGAGCGCCAACCATTTTTCCAGGAGCATTTTTGCTTTCGCTTTAGAGGTAAAGACGTTATCGGATCTCTCGGATTGAGAGGCACTAGAGACCTTTTCTCCCGTAGGACCAGTTGCAGGTTTTGCAGCAGGCTCGGATACTGGTGTTTCGGGCCCAACTTCTAGAACTTGGGGGGCATCATCTTCATCATTCACTGGCATGGTATCGGCCTGGAATCACCACACACTACTTAGGACCGAGTCTACCATACACTTTTAAATTCAAGAATGAGGAAGCACATACCATTTAGGCAGAGGCACAATACTTTTCATTTGTGCAAATCGGTGTGGACGAAGGAATGGCCTCTTCAGGGAGCACATCTTCAGGACACACCCCTTCCTGGAGCTCCTCTGCCGGTTGTGCATCTTCGGGACTCAGGGGGCACGAAGCTTCTGCCTGTATAAAGGATTCTGGAATATGTTCTTCCAAATTTGACTACATCAAGACATACAGTCAGTAAATGTAATCACGGAATCATCACAGCTCATCACATTTTCAAAGCATACCTTAGCCACATTGTCTGCACCACTTGTTTCCTCCCCTCGAAGCCCTTCGGATGGTTGAGCCTCCTCCTGGAACACCTCTTCCTCGGCAGCTTGCACGACCGAAATCATTTTTCTTCCCAGCAGTAGAATGAGCAGCTGCATCATTTAACAACTAAATCAGAATTGAAATAGCAGAAGAAAATTTCCTAGAAATCACTTTCCTGGGCAAGACTACTTGAAGAAGGAAAGGATGGAATAGCGGTCTCGGGCTCATTAGCCTTCGAAGAACTAATAGCCTTAGACATAGGAGAAACAGGAACCCCTGCCTTCACCAAATTCCACCTCCTTTGAACTAGGATAGGGGCCTTTAATCCTCCAGCACCCCTCTTTTCCAAAGCAGCCAGTTGGTCGACTGAATAGAAAGTTTGATAGCTAGCACAAATTGTATCAAGGAACAGAGATAGTTATGAAAGCGGTAAAATGTAAAAAGCCAAAAGTAGTATCAGCCTCTTACCAGTCAGAGGCAGTTTATTATCATCTGCAATCTGTTCAAGAAGGATATGCATGTTCCCCTCATTAAGCTCACCACGGAAAGGACAACCAGCAAAGACCCTCTTATATGCATCATTTATGGCCCCGAATATGCCAAAATATTGGTTCCACCAAGATTGGAAGGATTGGGTACAACAACAATCAGGTTGATAGGGTCTCAACTCTAGAGCCTGAGCAGAATCCACTTACCTAGCCCGAACGACCAAAAGATCCTCTCTGCTCAATTTGGGAAATTGGTAAGACGAACCCTTGTTGATCAGAGAATAATTCAATTCAGGAATGACTTGGGGGAATCCAAGCTGTCTACTGAAAAATTGAGGGTTATAAGCTTCTACACCATACTGGTAGTTTTTGGAGTCCATTCTCCCACCACAGGGTAGATCTCGCGACTGCAGGCATGAGCAAATGTCCATATTCTCAGAAGCCACAGGATCATCAACACCCTTGGGGCCCTGATAAATAAGTCTATTCTCGAACCAAGAACAACCCTTCTTCAGACTCATCATCCACTGGGATGCATGTCTAGTTTTTCGGCTCATAAAGAAAGTGAAACATTCTTTAGTCATCTTACTAGGAATAGGACTCAGAATAAATTCTCTTAAGGGCACCATATTAGGAGCAACCCGTAATTCCTGCCCCTCAATTCTGGAAAGGACCATTGGAGCCAAACTCAAACCATCCACAAAGGTCCCTTCACGTTGAGATTAATGGGTTCAACCGTCGCCTCTCTCAAGGCTTTATAGATAGAGGCCAGAACCAGAGGACCAGTGGCAACGTCTTTGTACAAGGCTAAACCCTCGGCCAAGTAAAGCCACTCCGTAAAGCCACTCCATGGTGATACAATTAGAAGCACTAGGGAAGATGAATCGGTTCAGCCAATACAACAGGAACATCACATGCTCTCCATGGGGATAGTCAACTTCCTGATCCATAAACACTACCATAAAAGCCCCATAGGCCCGATTAGAACCTATTAAACCAGAAAGAACTTCGAGGTTTTTCTTTCTATTCTTCTCTTTAGAAGGATCCCCTTGGAAATCCCCTAACCAGTCGACACTCCGCCAGTGAGGACGAAATCCAAAAAACACCGCAAGGTTAAGGATGGAAATCGACATGGGCCCAACGCCAAAATCGAAAGCATTGGAGGCACTATTCCAAAAAGTTAGGGCAGAACCCAGGAGGGGAGAATCAGCCTGAAGCTAAGTGGTTGAGCAAGTAATGGCATGGTAAATACCATTATCAAGCCAGTAACTCTTATAACGGGGTTCCATTTTCTTCACCCAATCTGCCCAGCGGAGTTCAACACTCGATACATCTATTTTTGGGAAAAACTGGGGCAGCATTTTGTTCCAATTCAACCAGTCCCCCCGCGCGACAAACAGGAATAGGAGCTCGTAATTCCAAAGTAGGTCAGACTTCTGATCTAGATATCTGGGACCCAAGATACAGTGGTCGTTCACAAAGCTGATAAAATCCTTGCAGAGTAGGAAATGGACGCAGACGGCAGCAAAGATAGCGGCGAATACCTTCACCCCAACCCCTGAAAGGAAAGCAGGATCCACGGATGTGGCCTTCAAAGAAGAAGTTTCGGGAGCAGTTGTAGGATTTTTCTTTGGCGCCATCCTCTCAGTAAGATTCGGGAGCAGTTGTAGGGTTTTCTGGTTTTTTGTCTTTAAAATGACACAATTTTGAGAACACGGAAGGACAAAGAAGAAGGAGCTATCACATCAACCGTTTAAAACTTGGCACGTCTTTTCAATTGAGCCACCTGTCAGACGGTTTTTATTACCTCCGCCACGTGGCCAAAAATTGTGACTTTTGGCGAAGCACGACATCTTACAAAACCGTACTTAGAGGCGCATCGTGCAACGTGCATCAAGCCCACTTTATGAGAATAAGCCCAAATAACCGCTTTAGAGGGGCTTTATGGCTTATTTACTTTTATTCTTTAAAAACGAATATCAGTACATAGTCTGCACTCATTAAGAATAAATGGTTGTCTTCCTGGAATTAATTTGTCTTGAACATATTTAATGAACCAATTAATGGTTGATAAATATAGCTACCAGAGATTAAAATATAAAGATAATGTCAGAAAGATTTTACAAAGCAAAATAAATGTTCGCGGACCAGATTAGAATCAAACGAACATAAATTAAACGATAAACTCTAAGATGGTTGAGATCAAATCTGATAGGCTATCCATATCCAGATCGAGGCGCCGCGCAGAAGCCATCTTCTTACTAGCCAGCCTGGCACAAAAGGTACGAGAGGTTAAGTCTTAAACAGTAGGCTCACTGGCAGCAATTCGGCCCCGAATTTCTTCTAACTTGGCCTCCAATTCTGCCTTCAGCTTGAGGTCAGCAGAGATATCAGCCCTTAGACTAACTTCTTCCCTTTCTAGCGCTTCAAGCTTGTCCAATACATCTTCAGTGGCCTCAGCAAGTCCTGCAAATTCTTCTTTATGGTCACAGTGATCCTCCAGAATATCTTCAGGATTCCCCACGAAAGGAAGAATTTCTTTAATCATGCAGATATGCCCCAATGTCTTACTCAACCATCGCTCCAGATGAGCACATGCGGGAGCAAGATGATGCTTCGCCTGAGCAATTTGACTAAGCACGGGCTGCATCCTTGATAGAGTATCGGGAGCGGCCACGGGGTCAAAATCAGGAGCCCTAATTAAATTCCAGAGAGTCCTAAGCTCATCCACTGCATTAACAAGCACCACATCAGGTTTTCTCAGCTCCATGATGACCCGCCTACCCTCTGCACTCGAAAGATTAATGGCACCCTCAGATTTGGGCCCAAAAACCCCAGGCATACTCAAACCTGGAAAGGTAGGATTGCTCATCCTAACCACACCCCCTTCTGTAGCTGTATCCGGACCCGGTTGAGGCTCATGAGGCGGGAGATCAACTCCTTCCTCAAGCTTAATGGTCCTTACCCTCAGGTGAATTTGTTGGAACCGTCAATCCACAATAGGAGGGTTCAAGACCTCTTCTTTCCCTGGGCGCTGCAGTAAGACACCCACTGTCAGAAAATGTCAAACAAACAGAGGAAGACATCTCATGCATTTCCTCCTCCCTAGGGAAAGAACCCATCCATGCTCTCTTGTCACCAGCCCCTGAAGATACAAACGTACGAGTTTTAACACAGAAAGAACTACTTTTCAAAAAAGAATAAAAACGGCCCAGAAAAGTATTATACCTTCTCCAGGGGCCAGTTCAGGATCGTCATCCAAAGTAGGCAGGGCAGAAGCTCTACGCTTTATCTGAAGCGGCGGGTCTTCTTCTTCATCTTCATCTTCCTCTACCAGATGAGCCTTTCCTTTGTCCCCACATGACGGACTAGGACCAGAGGAACAAGAAGGGATGTTAGAAATAGGAGACCCTTCCACCCTCTCACCCGGAATAGCACTACCAGGAGAAGGAGCATCGACTCGAGCTGCAAGGAAAAAATCAGTTCTCCTGGAGTAAGATAAAAAGAAAAACCAATTTAAGACTTACTAGTACCTTCAAGACCACGCGATTCGCTCTGAGCCGTTTCTGACAAAACACCAAAAACAATCCAGATTGTTAGAATTTGGTAGGCCAAGTTCAGACGAAATCAGTAACCGAAGTTCGAGACCCTTACGTATCACTGCCATTCCCTGAAGGTGCTCCAGCTTCCACCTCATAGACTTCTCCTCTTGCTCTGTCATTATCCGGGCAAAAGGACAGTTCTGGAAGGCCGAGACATGAAGAAGCTTGGCGGTTTCTGGAAGCCAAGAGAACAGCCTATTTTCCCAAAAGTCATGAAAGGCCGGGGTGTAAAGAGGAGTCGGATCATAAGGGGGCACCCTTACCTTGCTGCTCATGTCCTTCCAGGACGTTCTCACAGCTTTTATTTCTTGAGGCGTCATGGTCAAATGCCGCCAAGAGCTTCCCTTGTTTATGGAACTATACCTCAATTCAGGGACGACCTGGACGATCCCGAACTGTCGGCTCACAAATTGAGGATTGTAAGCCTCTACTCCATAAGCGCATTTCTTGTCAGAATGGCCCCCACCAAAGAAAAGATCTTGACTGGTCAGGCAAGAGGCACTCATCTCGGGATGGAGCCTAGACCTGAAGTTAGTCAACTCTCGCCTATGCCTAGGAGCTTCGTGGAGGCTCCGCTCCACAACCAGGGAACATCGCAAAAAAGCAAACGAAGCCAGGTTGATCTCGACCTTTGTTTGCAGTCTCTGAAAAAGATGAAACACTCTTTGATGCATACCGGCCTTTTAGGATTGGTGGCCAATGCAGTGGCTGGAACGTCATCCTCAAGATACTCCAGCTCCTCATTCCCAAGTTCAGGGAAATACCATTCCAGCCATATCTGGACCATCCAGATAGGACCACAGACGGCTAGATTAAGCAGATCGATTGTAATTTGGTGGAGGCAGTGATAAAGTGAGGCCAGCATAAAAGGGCTCGTGGCCAAGCCAGTTTTGTTGTGAAGAGCCTCAGCCAAATGCATATACTCTGGTTTCACACCTCCATCAGCATGGGGAAAAACAAACTTGTTAAGCCAGAACAGCAGAAACATCATGTGTTCCTGGTCACGATCGACCATTCCTTGATACGACATCATGAACCCCATAGTAGGTTCTCAAGCGCACAATCTCAGTCCTGGTGGCCTTCATCGGGACCTCAAAAGTAATGGAGAAACACCATTAATTTCCATTAATATCTTCACCAGAAACAGTTAGATTTTGTTGAACATGAAGAATTTCCTTGGAATATTACACAGTTTGAGAAAAAATAATAATGAATACTTTGATTGCTTCAGTAAAAAAATTTGTAATCAAACCGTCAACAAATCAAAATAATCACCACATTAAGAAATTCCTATATTTGAAAGACCAATTGAAATGAAGCCGTAATAAGAAATTAACGACAACTAAAATAATGATTTAAAACAATACCAAAATATAAAACAATTATATCAATGAAATGGCCGTTGCAAAGCTTCTAATATTAAAGTTAATGACAACAATGGATCTCGAAAGCTAACGTCCAAAATAAATTGTACCACCTTTAAGATTTCAATTATAGCACATTATATGGGAGTAATGAAATTTTGAAAATATATGCATATGCACAAAATAGAATAGTCAAAATTAATTTCATCATAAATGTAAAAGTTCTAATTCTCAATAAATTGAGGTTGATTTCAAAACAGATATATTTGTTGACGTGAGTCTCCTAATTAATCAAGGAGATTTATTTCCTTGATTAATTAAGGGATTTATTTTCCCATTCTATTTAGTTGACAAATCTTTGTAGAATTAGGAGATACTTTCCTAATTACTTACTGTATATCTTTCCCTGTAAATCACTCTGTAAACTCATATATATACCTCCTTATGGAGAAGAATAAAGTTAACCTAAGATATTGAAACCCATATTCATATTTTAGCATGGTATCAGAGCAATCGATCCTTGGTTGTCTCTAAATCCTCGTATCGAATTTTCTTGAAACACAAACCCTAAATCGAATTCCTCATATCGTATTCCTCATATTTCCAGATCTAAATCCTCGTATCAAATTTTTCTTGACACACAAACCCTAAACACATTTTTTCCTTCATCTTCAACCCTTCCGCTGCCATGGATATTGTTTCCCAAACCACCAAATCCTCTTCCTCATCCCCCTAAATTGTTACTATTCATAGTGACAACGCTTCGTTTCCTACCGGCCTCATCTTGACAGAGACCAATTATGCCTTATGGTCTCAGGTCATGGAATTACGTATTGCTAGCCGCGAAAAATTGGGATACTTCACCGGCGACACTCCGTGACCCTCTAAGCTCTCCTCCACTTATAGCAAATGGTGTACGGAGAACTTTCGGGTCAAGGGGTGGCTCATCGACTCCATGTCTCCAGACTTGATGGGTTGGTTCATCCGTTTTAGTACCACCAAAGAAATCTGGGATGCCGTGAAGAAAACCTACTACTTGATAGTGGGGATGAAACTTTCATATTTGATCTTAACAAACGGGCGTTCACCATTAAACAAAATGGTGCTCCTGTCCACAAATACTACAGCCAATTGCACGCCATCTTTCAGGAGATTCATCATCGAACTCCGAATCGAATGCACTGTGACACCGACGTGACTGAACTGGATCGTCTTCGTGTTCATCTTTTTCTTGCAGGGCTTGATCCTTCGTTTGATCAAGTCCGGGGGGAGATTCTGCGCAAAGATCCCAAATTAGACCTTGACCAAACCTTTGCATATGTACGTCACGAAGCTCAACAACGACTGACCATGGCCAGTACTCCAGACACTGCGGTTCTGGCCACTCAACGTCCGCGGGGCCCTCCGTCCTCCACCAGTGGCACCTCTCAAACTCATACCACAAGCTCTCGTCCGGAGCACAAATGCACTCATTGTGGTGGAAGCAAACATACTTGTGCTCGCTGTTACGAACTCATTGGGTACCCGGATTGGTGGGACCACTCCAAAGCTCCTCGCAAGAATAGGAGCAACTCACTCCACACATCTTCCGTAGCGGATCCTGTAAGTCCTGCTGCTCCGACTGCACCGGCCCCTACCTCTGCCTCTGTAGCCACAACAGGTACAAAAGGTTATGTTTTGCATAGTTCCTCAAAGAAACACACATGGGTCATTGACACCGGAGCCACTGATCACATGACCTTTGATCCAAGCCAAATTACCTCTCATACACCGTCTTCTCAATCGGTGGTGTCTAATGCCAATGGTACCCCCTCTCCAGTAATTGGGGAGGGTTCCCTCTCTCTCTCTGACTCCCTCACCTTGGATTCTGTGTTGATTGCTCCATCCTTACATCATAATCTCTTGTCTGTTGCCCAAATTACTACGGCTTTGAATTGCACTGTAACTTTTTGGCCTACTCATTGTGTTTTTTAGGACATTCTCAGCAACAAGATGATTGGTTATGGTACTAGGAGGGCAAACTATATTATTTGGACCTGGCATCTGACAGTGAAGCCAGTCTCAGTCAAGCGTACAAAATTGGGGGCACGAGTGTTGAGAAGAAAACTTCCAAAGTATGGTTATGGCATCGCCGTCTTGGACATGCTTCATTTGGATATTTACAGAAGCTTTTTCCTTCCTTATTTTCCAATTTAGATAGTTCAGTTTTTAAGTGTGACATTTGTGAACTGGCTAAGAGCCATTGTGTTCCTTTTCCCTTAAGTTCAAATATAAGTTTGATTCCTTTTTCCCCTGTTCATTCTGATGTTTGGGGCCCTGCTAAAATTCCCACGCCCGGGGGAGCTAGATGGTTTGTCACATTTATTGATGATTGCACACACATGACTTGGGTTTCCCTTCTCAAAACAAAAGGGGAAGTCGGTTCCAAATTTCAAGAGTTCTATCACATGGTGGAGACACAATTTCATACCCGAATCCACGTTCTTCGGTCTGACAATGGCGGAGAATTTCTCAACCATGATCTTACTGGGTTCTTGAAGCGTGAGGGAAAGAAGCTTACTGCACTGATTGTGTATGTGGATGACATAGTTGTGACTGGAAACGACACAGGAGAACAACTGAAACTGCAGAAGTATTTGTCTTAGGAATTTGAGATGAAGGATTTAGGTGATCTGAAGTACTTTCTCGGAATTGAAGTAGCAAGGTCCGCAAATGGTATATTTCTGTCACAAAAGAAGTATGTATTGGATCTGCTTGCTGAAATAGGATTGCTTGGATGTAAGCCTGCTGACACACCCATCGAGATGAATCATAAGTTGTGTGAAGACATAGATCAAGAACCAACCAATAAGGAACAGTACCAACGCCTTGTTGGAAGGTTAATATATTTAGCCCACACAAGACCGGATATTGCATATGCTGTGAGTGTGGTTAGTCAGTTCATGCATTCACCCAGTGTGTCTCATAGGAATGCAGTTGATCGAATCTTAAGGTACTTAAAGTTAGCTCCTAGAAAAGGATTACTGTTCTCAAAAAATAGAGATCTTGAAGTTGTGGGATATACATATGCTGATTGGGCTGGCTCCATTACTGATAGACGCTCTACTTCAGGCTACTTTACCTTCGTGGGAGGTAATCTAGTCACTTGGCGGAGTAAAAAATAAAATGTGGTTTCTCGGTCGAGTGCAGAAGCAGAGTATCGAGGAATGGCCCATGGAGTTTGTGAATTGCTATGGATTAGAAAAATATTGACAGAATTGGGTTTCAAGCCAAGAAAGCCAATGGAGTTACATTGTGATAACAAGTCAGCCATTGACATTGCACATAATCCAGTTCAACATGACCGCACCAAACATGTTGAAGTGGATAGATATTTTATCAAAGAGAAAATTGAGAAGAAGATCATTTGCCTACCATTCGTAAAATCAGAAGATCAATTGGCAAATATCTTAACCAAAGCTGTTTGTGGAAGAGTATTCCATGACTCACTTATCAAGTTGGGCATTGGTGACGTATATGCACCAACTTGAGGAGGAGTGTTGACGTGAGTCTCCTAATTAATCAAGGAGATTTATTTCCTTGATTAATTAAGGGATTTATTTTCCCATTCTATTTAGTTGACAAATCTTTGTAGAATTAGGAGATACTTTCCTAATTACTTACTGTATATTTTTCCCTGTAAAGCACTCTCTGTAAACTCATATATATACCTCCTTGTGGAGGAGAATAAAGTTAACCTAAGATATTGAAACCCATATTCATATTTTAGCAGTATTAGCCAACTAGCTTAGTGGATTGCCTCCCAGATTAGACCAAGGTGTTAAGCTAATGCATTTATACTAAAAAGAAAAAGGTTGTACGATTTTCTGCCAATTCAAAGCGATGATAGCCAGCAAAATAAAGAATAATTAGGCTCAATAAAACTTGCAATAATATCACATAAACTCTCTGCCCATTTAGCTATAAATGAAATAAATAAATAAATAAATAAATATAGTAATTGAATACAAAATAGGCCAAAATTAAAATTGACGCAATATTAGATTTTGAATTCAAAACAATTAAACTACAAAAGAACTGTTTGCACCCTGTTTTTTTTCTTTCAAGAATTTAAAACCAAAGTAGCATACTACACAGATTTGCGAAGATGCAACAATTGAAAATCAAATTTATCTTCATAAAAGGAAAACTTCATTGTATGTTGACCAATAATGCTTTATTCCTTCATAATGCATTAAACCACATAAAGATAGTGCAAAGAAACCCAACGTAATTTCAAACAATAAACTTTAATGCCAATAATATATTATAATTGCTTCTCACATTGGTATGAAGGACTTCCAAAAGTAAAGCAGACCTTTTTTTGGCAATTAAGAACAATAAAACGACATTAAGTCCAACAAAAAAAAAAGATATAAAGGACCGTTATATAAAAGAAGATTGATGGCAACCAAAATGAATGAAGGCAAATGTACAAAGGCCCAACACAATAAAATCAAATATATATACTTGTTCTAAAAATATAATACATATATACATAAATTCTCCTATGCGGACATCCGAATGTTATTATCGTGCGGATGCTATGTATTTTATACTACCCCTCCCTGCTTTCCTGCCTGTTTACAATAGCATCCGCACGATAATAACGTGCGGACATCCGGATAAGAGAATAACTATATATATATAGTTTTGGTACCCAACCTCCACTTAAGTCTACCGTCCAACTTGAGCAATTACCTACGCTGAGTCAGTCTTTTAAGTGTCCCGCACATCACTCCTCTGCAAAGTCTTCCTCTACAGCGGAAAGGGATTTAGAAATTGAAAAAGCCTTAATTGATTTCAAATTAGAAAAATTAAGAAAGAAAGCACAAGTCGTCCAACCCTGTTACGGCAAAGCCCCAGTAGAAGGAAAGCATGAGTCACCAACTCAAACAGATTTCGATGCCTCTACTTTTGACGTCTTAGATAACCAACTAAGAACTTTAACAAAGCCGTTTAAAATCAATTGGTCAAAACTAGAAAGCCATTATGATGCCCCAGAAAATAAGTCAAGAAAAATTACGTATCATGCATCTTTCCCCAAAGATCAGAGAAAAGTAATTTTCAACAATTGGAAAGATTTCATGAAGAAAACTAAGTCTGAAGTTTTTTACCTAGATTACGTAGAAAGTCACAATATGAGTCAAAAGTTAACTACTTTAACCCAAGAAAAATGGGAAAAAGAAGATAACACAAAAGTCATCTCTACGCACCCCATGATAAGAAAATTGTTCAGCAGAATAATTACACCAACCAAAGCCTAATTGTCTTAGGAAAACAATTAGATAAGATTGAGACAAAAGTTGATAAGTTAATTCCTCAGGAAATTACCATTAAGCCAAAAAAGGAAAAGCCTTTAGTCAAGTTCTCATAAATCAAGCCTGAATCTGCGTTAAAAGTCTCCCCCACTATAAAAAGAATAGAAGAAATGTTTCAAGAATTAACCCCATTAAAGCTGAAAAGAAAAAGGAAAAACAAACTAAGTCTTCCTCTACCCTTAAAGTCCTTCAATCAGATTTCCCTGAGATAGAGTCCGGTAGTGAGTCTAGCTTCAATAGTTTGACCGACACTACTAATATTTCCAAAATTGAGCAAGCCTTTGCCGATTTAAGTCTCCAACATAATTCCCAAAACCTTAAGCTCAGCCGTTTACGTGGAAAAGTCAATCCCACAAGTCTCACAAACAATTGGTACCCGAAGCCTACGCCCCCTGATATCCAATTCGAAGAAAGAACTCAAGCCCAATTTTCTGTGTCTTCTGATAAACTATACGAGTGGAATATCAATGGTTTATCCGAACAAGAAATCCTCAATAAGCTCCAACATATGTCAATGGTTGCCAATAGTTACCTCACCAACCATAACTTACGCCAGTATGAAATTGTGCCCCTATTAGAAATTGGTTTCACCGGAACACTTCGTTCTTGGTGGGATAAGCACCTCACTGAAACAACTAAGTCTGAAATTATCCATGCTCTTAAGCTTAATGAAGATGGTTACCCTCTTTTTAATGAACGTCTAGGAGCAGGTATAGAAGATGGAGTCAATACCCTTCTGTATACCATAATTGAGCATTTCATTGGAACACCTAGTAACACAACTGCTAGGATCCATGACCAATTAAGTAACCTTAGATGCCCAAAGTTAAGCGATTTTAGATGGTACAAAGATGTCTTCATCTCAAGAGTCATGCTTAGAGACGATAGCAATCAAGCCTTCTGGAAAGAGAAGTTTATTAATGGTCTTCCTAATTTGTTCGCCCATAAGATTAGAACTGTCCTAAGCAATGAGTCAGGCCAAATTAATTACGATGAGTTAACCTTCAGTACAATTAACCAAGTAGGTATGAAAATGTGTGTTGATCTAAAAATTGGTAAATCAATCCAAGCCGACAAGAATAATGCTAAGTATGAGTTAGGTAACTTCTGTGAGCAATATGGTCTAGCACCGATTCCCCCGTCTAGACAAAACAAAAGAAGTCACGATAAAAGATTTAGCAAAAGCCGATATTATTCTCGTAGGAAAGATTCGTTCAAACCTAATGATGAATTTTATCGAAAAAGGAAGTTTACCCCTAAGAAAAAATATGGTTCCTGACAAAGCAAAGAGAGTCACTTTAAGAAAAGGTCCGACAATAGAAAAGTAAAATGCTTTAAGTGCAAAAGATTCGGTCACTATGCAAATGAGTGTAAGGTAAAAGACACCATTAAGCAACTAAAGTTAGCATTCGAAGATGAAGCCCAACTAATTAAAGCCCTTGAGTTAGCTGATACTGAGTTCGAACCAATGTCTTTAAGCTCAGACACCTATAGTTCCGATAATTCCCAATCAAGTTCACCCACAATCCAACTAGGATGTAAAGATAAGTGTTGTAAAGCCTTGAGCAAGACTGTTTGTGTCCTCACCAAACAAGAAGAGCAAGAAGAATTATTAATCAATTTAATAAGCAAAGTCGAAAATCCAGAGTTAAAGTCTGAGTATTTGAGAAAATTACGAAAAGTCATAAGTCTTGAAGAGCCCAGTTCTCACACACCCCCTAAGATAAGTCTTACTACTACCTTAGAACGATTTAGCAAAAAGAAAAGAAGTCACCCTTCAGGATCTACAACTAGAAGTCAAAACTGTTAAGAAAGAGTTAGTTGAGCTACGCCAAATAAGTCAAAAGTTACAAATAGAAAATTATGAAATCAAGCAAGACTTAATAGGTCTTATGGAAAAGTATGAGTCTAAAGCCTAGTCTGAATCTGAACCAGAGTCTTCCGACACCAAGTCTGAAACTGAGAAAGAAATTGAGCCCTTAGATAACGAGGATAAAGTTATCAAATTAATTAAACAAATCAATTTCCGAAAATGGTATTCCAAAGTCAGTATTTTTATTAATGATTTCGAGCTATCCACAGTTGCCTTATTTGATTCAGGAGCCGACCTTAACTGTATTCAGGAAGGTCTAATCCCCACTAAGTTCTACCATAAGTCTAAAGAAACGATAGGTACAACATCAGGTAAGGCCTTAAAGTTAAACTATGAGTTGCCAAAAGCCCATGTCTGCCAAAATAAGATTTGCTTTAAGACGTCCTTTGTTCTGATTAGAAATATCACGGATGCAGTCATATTAGGATTACCCTTTATTTCTCTGCTTTACCCCTTTTAGGTAGAGTATGATGGAGTCACGTCTAGTCATCTTGGTGAGAAAGTAAAATTTGAGTTTTTAACTAAGCCTGAATTACACAGCCTTAAGTCACTCCAAAAGTCTGCAGTTTCTAAGTCTGTCTGCCTAGTTGAGAGTAAAAGCAAACAAGTTAATTTTCTAAAAGAAGAAATTAAGTTCAATGTGGAACAACAGTTTGAAAATAAGGTTCTACAGTCCCGAAATACTAAGTTTGAAGAAATATTAAAAAATGAAGTATGTTCTGATATGCCCAATGGCACCGAAAGCAGCATATTGTTACTTTACCCTATCTCAAAGACTTTAGTGAAAGTAAGATTCCCACTAAAGCCTGTCCAATTCAAATGAGCCAAGAATTAAGGGAATTATGCAAACAAGAAGTCACGGACTTAGTCAAAAAGGGAATAGTCAGGAAAAGTAAGTCACCCAGGTCTTGTCCCGCTTTCTATGTCCAGAAAAATGCCGAGCTAGAAAGAGGAGCCCCACGTCTAGTCATTAATTATAAGCCTCTAAATTCTGTCTTAGAATGGATTAGATACCCCATTCCTAATTAGAGAGATTTAGTTAACCGATTAGAAAAAGCAATCATATTCAGTAAGTTTGATATGAAAAGCGATTTCTGGCAAATCCAGATTAAAGAATCCGATAGGTATAAGACAGCTTTTGTCACCCCTTTCGGTCACTATGAGTGGAACGTAATGCCTTTTGGATTAAAAAATGCCCCAAGTGAATTCCAGAATATAATGAATGAGATTTTTAATGCCTACAGTGAGTTTTCCATAGTATATATTGATGATGTGCTAATCTATTCTCAATCCATAGAGCAGCACTGGAAGCATCTTCATAAGTTACTCCAAATTGTCAAAGCCAATGGTCTAGTCCTTTCAGCCAAGAAAATCAAGCTATTCCAAATCAATGTCAAGTTTTTAGGATTCAACATAAGCCAGTCTCAAATAAGCCCTATTGATCGAGTTATTCAGTTCGCTGATAAATTCCCATATCAAATTCTTGAGAAAAGCCAGCTCCAGAGGTTTTTAGGATCTCTAAATTATTTCTCTGATTTCTATCAAAATTTGAGAAAATTATGTAAGCCCCTATTTGATCGTCTCCAGAGCAATCCCCCTGCCTGGACTTCCGTTCACACAGAAATCGTTAAGCAAATCAAAGTCCATGTCAAGTCTCTTCCATGCTTAGGAATTCCTTCGATCAATTCCTTTAAAATTGTCGAAACAGATGCCTCTGAGTCTGGATACGGTGGTATCCTAAAGCAAAGAATCACTCCTGAGTCTCCTAAGCAAATCATCCGATTCCATTCTGGTATTTGGACTTCCTCCAAGATTATAGTACTATTAAAAAAGAAATTTTATCTATAGTACTATGCATAAGCAATTTCAAGATGATTTACTAAATCAGAAGTTTTTAATTAGAGTTGATTGTAAAAGCGCTAAGCATGTTTTAGAAAAAGATGTTCAAAACATTGCATCAAAGCAGATTTTTGCACGATGGCAAGCCATTTTAAACATTTTTTATTTTGACATTGAGTATCTGAGTGGAAGTGAGAATAGTGTCCCTGATTTCCTCACCAGAGAATTCTTGCAGGATAAGCAGAAGCAAAAATGTCAGAAAGAAAAAATAAAGACAAACAGAAAGCCCAAGCTAGCCACCCAAGCCAAGCTAGAATCCTCCCAGCAACCATAATGCAGACAAAGCCTGTCAAAACAGAGCCCCATATATATATACTTGCTTTGAAATTTCAATTAAAACAAATTATACCAAAGATTTTGACACACTTCAACGTTTCGGTTTTTAAACACTTCAACCGTTCAACATTGGATGTTTCAACGTAAATTGATTAATGAGTAATAATTAAGTAATTGGTAATGAAACAATACAAGCTATTTGAAACAAACAAAAACTTAGAAAAAAAACGTAGTTGACTTGAATATATATTTTTTTAATGGTCATTAATTAGCTTTTGAATGCTGTTAACATTATTAAGATTCTGAAATTTATTTTTAAAACAATTGTGCTGTAGAAAAAGGACACACCAAATATCTAGCTTTAAATTGATTTTGTAATTAATTTGCTAGTTACCTTTGTTTGTACCATATCTGACCCTCCACTCGCACTATGACGCGTGGACAAAGGACGCCGGTAGATCATTCAAGTGCGAATCGGCGTCTACTACCGATTCAATCATCGAGCCTTCCTTCTAGCGCCTCACCGAACGGATCATCTGTACCAGATACCGAACGATCCTCAAGCATGCGATTGGCAGGCCCTGGCGATTCTGCGGGACAACCTTGAATACCCCGCCTAGATATTTGCAGACTCATGTCAACCTCATAAGACACTCCCACGAGTCCTAAATTGAAACTAAGTACTAAGACTTTCAACTTGACTTTTACACATACACATTGTCAATAGCAAAGCTCTTAAAAGAAACTTACTTTGGCATCGGAGGGTCTTCGGCTGGTACCACACCAGTACTCTAAACCTCACATGTCATCTCTCTCCTTGATTCAGATTCGGCATCTCAAGGAAGAACGCGCTCATACCTAAAGGCCCAAACGGTCTTTAGACCATCCACATTACCTGTAAGTTGCTTCTATTTCTATCTGTTTAGTTTTAGTACCAACAACCTTTGAGCAATTAAAGATTTAAATCTCTTCCAAAATGTTGAGCTATAATTATAATACCACATAAATTAGTCTGTAGGTTTTATTTTTATTTTCAAACACTAGCAGTAATTGCCCAAACGTTAGCAACAAATTATAAAAATATAATGTACCAACAATATTTAAAGTAATTGAAATTGTATAGACAACATGAAAGCTTTAAACTGCATCTACCCAAAACAAATCGTAATTTTCATTTTGAAAATCCAATACAAATGCAAAAGATTCAGTCAAAGAGTTAAAAGGTATTAAAGCTAGCAATACGGGAAAAAAACAACTTTAACTTACAAAGGCTTTAAATTGTTATAAAAAATATAGTTTTTCTCTTTCCGTAAAGCCAAATACAAAAAACCCTTTTATTATAAATAACATATAAACAAATTGGAAAGCTATTAAGGTACAATGAAACTGAAGGAAAACAAATTAATAGGTAAGTAAAAGCAAATAAGTTATAAGTAAAAAAGTGAGCTTGGTACAGAGAAGCACGTCAAAGACGTTGTCCTAAGGCCTTTGTAGCCTCCCTATGTGCAGGTATTGACGGTCTACAAGACTCCAAGATACGACCCCTTGTACACAAACTCAAGATCCTCTATGAGCACGTTCATTGACGGATATAGGTATCCAAGTCACATAACCATTGCCCAAAATAATAATATAAGTAGAGAAAGTATAAAAAGTAGAAGAGGCGAGAATCATATTGTGGTGGTGATTGTGGTATGTGATATTCTGATGGTATATTGTGGTTGTTCAAATGTGAAGGATGAGTGGCCTTTTATAGGCATCCAATAACATATAACCTTCACCACATTAAACTATAAAATTAAGGCATTCAATATAAAAATAAAACCTGAAAATTAAATATTTATAACCCCCATAATAAATAAAATAAAACAGCCAAAATAATTAAATAAATAAAATGGTTAAATTTTTAAAACACCTTTTTAAAATTCCAACATTTATAACCATTAAAAAAAGTTTGGGCTTCAAACAAAGATGTCATTTAGTTTTTGTACATAAGAAATAATTGAGGACAAAAAATAATGGTTGAAGACAAAAAAAAAATTCAAAGACTAAAGAAAATATAACCAGGCACAATGCCGGGAGAGAGAGAACAGTTGGGTTTCAAGATGGGTTTGTGAATTTTGACCCCAAAATTCCAACTTTAACTGAAAAATGGGACAAAAGCTAAGATAATGAAAGACCCAGATGGATCAAAAGGGTTTCTGGACTGCAGAAAGATCAGCCAAGATCAAAGGAAACAATTTGGGGGGGGGGGGAGGGGGGAGAGATAGAGATTTATTTTTATTTTTAATTTTTTAAAATATTTTATTCATATTTTAATCAATTTAAAATTAATAAAAAGTGAAAAATGTGGGACCCACAGTGCCACGTTAGCAACTAACGGAGAGATCTGATAGAAATCTTAACGGCGGAACCACATTGTAACAAATTTAAACGACCGGAGTATGATATTGTAAAAATTGAGAAGGTAGGGAATAACATGTCTTAAGGGTGTAACCATAGAGATTTATTTTTTAATTTTTTTTGTTTTAAATATTTTATTCATATTTTAATCAATTTAAAATTAATAAAAAATGAAAAATGTGGGACCCACAGTGCCACAGTAGCAACTAACGGAGAGATCTGACAGAAATCTTAACAGGGGAACCACATTGTAACAAATTTAAACGACCGGAGTATGTTATTGTAAAAATTGAGAAGGTAGGGACTAACATGCCTTAAGGGTGTAACCACAGGGTACTAAAGTGAAATTAATCCAAAATAATATAAAAAATAATTAGCATTAATTAAAGGTTTAAAATACTCATAAAATAAAGCAACATTAAATTATAAGGAGCCACTATGAGTCCTTTCTCTCTATTCAGATTTAGGAGCTCGAGCATCCACAATCATGCTCTCTAGTTTTTAGTTAAATTTTAGCTAAAAACAAATAAAAGTTATTTTAGGAGCTCTCTATAAAATTTATACTCCAATCATGCTCTCTAATTTAGGGAGTCATAAATGCTATAACTCATTTTTAATTGGTAAATTTCTATTAAAAAATAATATAAAAATAATAAATATTAATTAAAGGTTTGAAATACTCATTAAATAAAGCAGCATTAAATTATAGGGAGCCACTAGGAGCCCTTTCTCTCTCCTCAGATTTAGGAGCTCCTTGAGATCTCTTAGAGGTCTAAGGAGGTGGATAGGGAGCATGGTTGGAGTTGTATTTTTCCAAATCCTCCCCAAAATTTGTCTAAGGAGGTAGTTGAAGGAGTCCATTGTGGATGCTCTTAGAGGTCTCCCTATTTTAGGAGGTGGATAGGGAGCATGGTTGGAGTTATATTTTTCCAATTCCTTCCTAAAATTTGTCTAAGGAGGTGGTTTAGATAGCCCATTGTGAATACTCTTAAAAGGGATAATTTATCCTCTTCCTCCGTTGGTATGTGAAAAGTGAGAATCAAATCAAAGTATTTGCGAGCTTGGGGTTGTACTTGATTTCTTTATGTTCTATGAAGGAGTTATATCATTTCTTTTTATTAAAAGAAAGAAGCATAATAATCAATTCATAAGACCATAATTTCATAATTCTGTGCTATGAACTAGTGAGCCTATGTGACATTAATTTAGTGTAGAACAAACAAAATGGTTGTTTTATATATTCTTTATGTTGGCGTGAATCAATTCAATTATTCTTTATTGTAATTGATTTTGTATTATTTATGTGTAATTACAGGAATATCGGATTGACTGGGATTGTATTTTTTTCTTTTTCTCTTCCCTAGATAGGCTTGTATTTGTATCACATTGTGAGAAGAATAAAATACATTGAATATATTCAGAACCCTAATTCTATTTGAGTTGGTATCAGAGCAGTGATCCTAGGATCCTGCTCCTGCTGCTATCCTTGTTCTATATCCCTTACCCTTTGTCGTTGCACATTGCCTTGCCATTGCACCTTACCTTACTGTCGTTACCTACTGCCTTCTCTTTGCCTCTGCCATACCGTGCTGCTGTTGCCGCCTTGCTGCCGCCATATCCTGCTAATGCTATTGTTGCCATACCCTCCAGCCCCTTTTTTTTTAAAATACTCTTGCCGCAATTTGCTGCACTGTATTCAACCCTTGTCGTGCTCTATCTTACCCTAATTCACCTTTATGGCTCTCCTTGCTACTAATTCTACAAAGAATCATGGCTGGATTCTTGATTCTGGAGCTACTAATCATATGACGTTTGATGCGTCTCTTCTTCACCAACATTGTTCTCCTACTTATTGTACTGTTGCTAATGCTAATGGTGTGCCTTCTCCAGTTACTAGTGCTGGAAGTGTCCCTCTATGACATTGGAACAAACTTTATTGGTTCATATGCTCTCTAATAATTTATTATCTATTCTGCAACTAATTGATCTATCCTACTTTCTGTCTTCTTCAGGATTTCAGCAGTAGGGTGATTATTGCGCGTGGTACTAAGAGAGGAGGCTTATACTATATGGATGATGTGTGTGCGGGCAAATCTCTATCTGTCAGGCTTCAAATCATGCATTTAAGGATCAAGTGTGGTTATGGCATCTTCGTTTGGGTCATGCTTCATTTGGCTATTTAGAGCACTTGTTTCCTTATTTATTTTTGGGTTGTAAACCTTCGAATTTTAAGTGTGACACCTGCATTTTGGCAAAAAGTCACCATGCAACTTATCCTATTAGTTCTCATAAAAGATTTGTGCCATTTCTCTTGGTACATTCTGATGTCCGGGGTCCTGCTCTAGTTACTACTACTTATGGCTTCCGTTGGTTTGTTATTTTTGTGGATGATTGCACCTACATGACGTTGTTGTACTTGATGAAAAATAAGAGTAATGTTTTTTAGTGCTTTCAAATTTTTCACAAGATGATGAAAACTCAGTTTTCTGCTACTTTAAAGGAGCTTCATATTCTTGCAGATATACATAGTAATCTTGCAACGCAAGCCTTCTTGCTCTTCATGACCTGTTTCTTTAACCGCCTTTTGTACCTATTGCATTCCCTTTTCATGTCTCCAAACTTTCTACAAAAGAAGCATTTCAGTCCAGTTAGTTTTCCCTCTTTTGTTTTGTTACTGTCTTTGTCTTTCTTTTCTCCAAAACCTATATTTTTATACTTGTTCTAATTACCACGATAATCTTGAACCATGTTCATAGCTTTCTGACCTCTCTCCTTTATGATGTTGTGCTCTTCTTGAACGCTAATGGTTATAAGATCATCTAGTGTCCAACTTTCCTTCTGAACCACATATGAACTCTTGAGAGTTTTGAACTCCTTTGGCAGTGAGTTCAAGGCAAAATGCACCATCATGTCCTCATCTACATTCATGTTCAGTTCCTTCAATTTGTGTGCAATGTCTGCCATGTTCAATATGTGAGCTCTCATACAACCTCGACCATCATACTTCATCTCAGTCAATTTGTTCAACAAGGTACTTTTCTCTACTTTCTCAGGTTCTTTGAATTTCAAACCAATGGCAATGAGGAATTCTTTTTCATTTTCTGATCTTGGAATGCTACCTCTCAAGGAAGGTGTCATGGTTCTTAGCATAATCAGTAGAGCCATCTTGTTAGCCTTTTCCCATTTTTCATATCTCCTTTTAACATATGCAGTTGCATCTGTGGTAGGTTCCTCAAATGTATTCCATTTTAAAGCTCTGTCATAGTCCATCAGCCCTAGTGAAATTTCCAATTCTTCTTTCCACTTCAGATAGTTTGATCCAGTCAAGATTTCAATGGAGTTGTAACTTGAAGTACTCACTGTAATTTTAAAGAAAACATTAATAAACATCCCCTAAGATATTTTACTAAACATTATTTATTTACACTTGTGGGTTACAAGTCAAACATGTTCCATAGTACTCAGAACAACAGATCTGTATGAGCAATCTTGAAACAAGGAACTGTAAGCATTTGCATTCCAAATCAAAAACTGAGATGGTCTTCTAATCACTTCAGGATATATATGGTTCTATGCCAATTAGGAGTACGTATTTTATCTGTCTTTTAGACTTTGTATAAGTGACTGTAATGATTAAATACAAAGTGCTTCAGGTTTCCTAATTTCATGTGGATTGAAACACCTAATTCTATTGGCTTAAGGAAAGCTTAAGATGTCTTTGATGAGGAGGAGTCTTCAGCGAAGCCTATAAAAGGATGTCCCTGTGCTATCGGCTAAAATACACACTCAATATTATTCTCACCCCATCTAGAGAGAGATAAAGAGTCGGATAGTAGAGAAGACTTCTTTAAAGCAGAATAACAAGACAATTTCCTGTGAACATCATGTCTAATCAAGGTATGTGTTTAGTTCATATAAACCTATTTAGACTTACATGTGGTATCTGAGCATTAGGTTGTATGTTCTTAACCTAATCACAAGTAAAACAAATCAAGGCTCGCTTGAAAAGGCTAAAAATATAGTTTTAATACATATGTTACAGTCATGATATAGTTTAAAGAAAACACCAATCATTATAGCATGCATATTTCAATTATTATACATTGCATATCTTATTTGATAAGGTATGAGATAAGCATAAAGTTTCCTGCTTAAATCATGCTTGAAAGACTAATGATCAATGTTTGGGGAGGATTTTGGATCGATTGAGTGAGCCACAGCAACTCAATTGGTACAAGAGATTCTTCATTCGAAGTTTTTGATCAAAATTGCATTACACTCAACCTTTCTTGTACAATTCTCTGTCCACAGATGTGAATCGTGCAAGGGCTGTTTATAATGGAACAGTATGGAAAACAGATTGTATGAACAAACAATGAACATTCCTCTATCCACATACGTGAAATGTTCCTTGTTTCAAGATTGCTCATACAGATCTGTTGTTTTGAGTACTATGGAACATGTTTGACTTGTAACCCACAAGTGCAAATCAATAATGTTTAGTTAAAGATTTTGGAGATGTTTATTTATGTTTTCTTTAAACTTACAGTGAGTGCTTCAAGTTACAACTCCATCGAAATCTTGATTGGATCAAACTATCTGAAGTGGAAAGAAGAGTTGGAAATTTCACTAGGGCTAATGGACTATGACATAGCTCTAAAATGGGATACACTTGAGGGACCTGCTACAAATGCTACTGTAGATGTCAAAAGGAGATATGAAAAATGGGAAAAAGCTAATAAGATGGCTATACTGATTATGCTGAGAACCATGACACCTTCCTTAAGAGGTAGCATTCCAAGATCAAAAAATGCAAAAGAATTCCTTGCTGCCATTGGTCTGAAATTCAAAGAATCTGATAAAGGATAGAAAAGTACCTTGCTGAACAAATTAACTGAGATGAAGTATGATGGGTGAGGTTGTGTGAGAGCTCACATAATGAACATGGCAGACGTTGCACACAAACTGAAGGAACTGAACATGACTATAGATGAGGACATGATGGTGCATTTTGCCTTGAACTCACTGCCAAAGGAGTTCAAAACTCTCAAGAGTTCATATGTGGCTCAGAAGGAAAGTTGGACACTGGATGATCTTATAACCATTAGTGTTCAAGAAGAGCATAACATCATAATGGAGAGAGGTCAGAAAGTTGTGAACATGGTTCAAGACTATCGTGGCAAGCAGAACAAGGATAAAAGGACAATTTTTGGAGAAAAGAAAGACCAAGACATTACCAAAACAAAAGAAGGAAAACCAACTGGACTGAAATGCTTCTTTTGTAGCAAATTTGGACACATGAAAAGGGAATGTAAGAGGTACAAGAGGTGGTTAGAGAAACAGAAGAAGAAAGGTAAGAATGAAGGTAAGAATGAAAATGTTTTGGTCTGTTTTGAATCAAATATGATTGAGGTTTTAGTTGACACTTGGTGGTTGGACAGTGGTGCATCAATACATGTGCTAATTCTTTACTGGGGTTCATAACCAATAGGCCACCAAACAAAGATGAGGTGAAGGTACTAGTGGGCAATGGAGTCAAAGTACAAGTGGAGTTCATTAGAGCAGTTAGGATTCAACTAGATTCTAGTTTTGTTTTAGATTTGGTAGATGTAGTCTATGTTCCTTCTATGACAAGGAACCTTATCTCAGTTGCTAGGCTTGTTAAATCAAAACTCACTTTGAGATTTGATGAATTTGGTTTTTCGATTTTCAATAATAAAGAACTAGTTGGAAATGGAACTCATGTTGGAAACATGTTTCAATTGAACTGCAGACCACCTCAAATGGTTATGAACATTGCAAATACAAAACAAAAGAATCAGACATCATCAAAACTTTGGCATAAAAGGCTTGGCCATATCTCAAAAGAAATATTGAACTCCCTATGTAAAGAATCAGTGCTGCCACCAATTGACTTCAATGACATGGATGAAAACTGTGTTGAATGCATAAAGGGAAAATTGACAAACTTGAGAAAGAAAGGAGCAGTAAGAAGTGAAAATCTACTGGAATTAATTCACACAGATATTTGTGGTCCTTTTCCAAATCCAACACATGAAGGTTATAAGTACTTCATCACTTTCACATTGAAATAGAGTTCCGACAAAAAGTTGACATTCCAAATCAAATACTGAGATGGTCTTCTAATCACTTCAGGATATATATGGTTCTATGCCAATTACGAATATGTATTTTATCTGTCTTGTTGATGCTCAAAATGGTTCGGCCAAGATTGAGTCCAACTTAGTGATGATGAGGTGTGATGGATGATGGGTGAAGGTGTGGACCTTCAACATGTATGTGAGGACTTGGCCAATTTATAAATATACGAAAGACAAGATATACGTGGTTCACCCTTGATGAATGGGCTACGTCCACGGAGAAGATGTTCTCATTATGATATTGTTTACATTTGTACAAGGGGATTAGACCCAAAGATAAATGGAAGAAGGCCTAGGGCCTAAGGAACAAAGCTAGGAATCTGAAGCCTAAGGGTCAAGTCCGGAGACCCAGGACTCGAAGGCCAGACTAGTAGGAGAGTCCTGAAGAGGGAGCCCAGCCTGGGATAGGATAGGATCCGATCGGATCCCTTTCCAAGAGGAGAGCAGTCTTCTTTTATAGGTGAGGGGGAGTCTCCACCTCTTGTAGTCTTCCAATGTGGGACTCTTGACATTGCCCCTAATGGTGACTTGTGGCAAGGCTTCTTTAACGAAGGTGATGACCTCTCTAAGCATGGCACGTGGCTAATCTTGCTTAGCTAGTTGCTCGATTAGTTACGGTGTCAACAGTAGTCCCCCAAGTTCGTGAGTAAGAAGGTACTTCTTGCTTGGGGATTTGTAATCTTAAGTGCACTGGCCGAGCAACACCGTAGTTCGTCCTTCAAGTCGTATAGTGCACTATCCCCAATCCCCCAAGTCCCCAGGTAAGAAGGACTTTGGAGGGAGAGAAGTTGCAACAAAAACCTAAGTGGTTTGGAGGGAGAGAAGGTTTTTTTTTTTTTTTTTTTGAAGCTAGGTCAGCAAGTAAGCAAGTCTGCCCACAACTTCTGCATGGTCCTTGCCGTTCGGCAAGGCCAAATTTTATTTTATTTTTTTAATTTTTTTTTTGAAGCTAGGTCAGCAAGTAGGCAAGTCTGCCCACACCTTCTGCATGGTCCTTGCAGTTCGGCAAGGCCAATTTTTTCTTTTTTTTTCTTTTTTTTTTCTTTTTTTTTTGGCGCAAAACCTTGGTGAGCTAGACCTTCTGCAGGTTCCAAAGGTTTGGGTGTGAGCTCGTGAGGGCCTGGGTCATGGGTTTTGGCTGAGCCATAGATGAGATTCGGAAATGGCGTGGTGGCTGGTGAGCTTCGAGTCATCAAGGCATGACCCCTGCCGTTCGGCAAGGGGTTTGAGAGCATTGGGCTTGGGCTTCATGGGGCGAAAAATAGACCTGGGGTCTTGCTGAGCCTTCGGCAAGGAGGCTGGCCTTTCGTAGCTTACCATATTATCCTCATTTAATTAATAATTTTGATTCTTAATATTTGCATTAACCAAGGGCATTTTCTGGTATTTTGAATGTTTCACCATTCTCTGCATTTTCCTTTATATATATAGATTATGTTTTAATTATTAATTATTTAATAAATAATTAGTATTTAAATATTTTAGTTAATTTCATAAATTACTTGATAAATTGCAATCAATTATTTTAAATTATTTTGTGGACTTTTTGTTTAAATGTTTTTATAAAAAAAAATTAGTTTTTTAAGTTTCATATTTGTAATTAAGTAAGATATTAGCCTTATTTAATTACTTTAATTAATAATTATATTTTAATTATTATTTATTTAGTGAATAATAAGTATTTTAATATTTTAATTAATTTCATAAATTACTTAATTAATAGTAATTAATTTTCTTAAATAATTTGTGGAATTTAAAATTATTTTAATTTCAGATATTATTTTATAAATAGTTTCAATTATTTAAAAAATCCTACAATTTTTTTTTAGTATTCCTAAAATGGATTTTAGCCTCCAAACCCTAAATCCAAGTCTCAAACCAAAAATCATAGCTTCCTAACTTGTTCCAAGACCGTTCACAATCCTCGAATTCTAACCCTAAATCTACTGTATAGGGTACTTCGGACTCGATTAGACATGGATATTTACGTAACTCGACCTAGGGCTTTACGATTAAGGTTTCGATCTCAAACTTGGGTTAGTACGACGTAACTCAATCGTGGGTTCTATTTTTCCTTCGCACTTTTGAAATATTAGTGTTTATTAAGCACATTGTAATTAATTGTTGCAGTTACTACATTATGTTGAGGTTCATCTCCAATGGTAACTATAACAATGGTTTTAGATTATGTTCAATCTCATGATTCCATATGTTTTTTTAATGATTTATGTGTTAATTAGAACAAATCTTTTACATAAGCAGTTATACCTGTGTGTCATCTGCTCCAACCAAAATAAAAAAGGAAAAGTCTAGCCGCGCGGCTAGACATTTAAAATATTCAAATATTTTAACAGTATTCTTAAGAAAATAAACAAGAGAATATTTTGCTGAATACTTTGTTATATTCAATAACCAATTCTTACAAGGTATATATACAGGAGTGAAGCTTCATCACGTCAGCCTTTTAAGGCTAAATAATCGTGATCCACTATCTGTGGGATTCTACTAATCTATTCGAGGAAACTAGATATATTACAATAATATATTACAATATAATTCTTAATACTCCCCCTCAAGTTGGAGAGTGAATATCATGAAGTCCCAACTTATTACGTAGTGTCACAAATTGATCCTTCCCCAAAGTGTGTAGATACGTGCAATGGGCTAATTACTCTAGCTTGCAGTTTTTCTCGAACTATGTGACAGTCTATTTCAATGTGCTTTGTACGTTCATGAAAAACAGGATTCGCCGCAATATACAAAGCGGCTTGGTTATCACAGTATAATGGTGCAGGAGCTAATTGTGGTACTCTTAAATCTTCCAATACATATTGCAACCAAGTTAACTCCAAGCATGTATTTGCCATAGCTTGATATTCGGCTTCTGCTGATGATCTAGAAACATTGGTTTGTTTCTTGGATTTCCATGATATCAGAGAATTTCCAAGAAAAACAGAATAACCTGTAACTGACCTTCTTGTGGCACGACAACCACCCCAATCTGAATCACAAAATGCTCTTAAGGCAAGATTGTTGGTAGCAGAGAATAACAAACCTTGACCAGGAGTACCTTTGACATATTTGAGGATCCGTATGGCAGCATCCCAATGTGGTTTTCGAGGCTCAAGCATGAATTGACTTAGTGTCCAAATAGAATAAACTATATCAGGTCTCGTGACAGTAAGATAAATTAGTCTTCCAACCAATCTTCTGTACTTAGTTGGGTCATTCAACAATGCTCCATCTGTGGGGGTGAGCTTCAAGTTCTGTTCCATGGGAAACTTCTCTGGGCGTGCTCCTAAAAGTCCTGAATCTTGTAGAATATCTAGTACGTATTTTCTTTGAGACATGAAAATGCCTTTCTTGGAACGTGAGAATTCAATGCCCAAAAAATATTTTAAATCACCCAGATCTTTGATGCGGAAGCATTTAAGAAGAAACGTTTTGAGACGTTCCATCTCTTGGAGAATATTTCCTGTGAGGAGTATGTCGTCGACGTAGATAAGAACTACAGTAAAGGAAGTACATTGAGCTTTGGTGAAAAGAGAATAATCAGCCTTTGATTGTTGATAACCAACTTTCTGAATGGTATCTGAAAAGGTAGAGAACCAGTTTCTAGATGCTTGTTTGAGTCCATAGAGATACTTGTTGAGCCGACATACAATGTTCTCCCCCTGTCGGCGAATCCTAACTTGTTCTTGGCTATGAGGGCATGAATCATTGATTGACTCCATGATGAATAATTGGCACCGTTAAATTTTTCTGGAACGAGCATATGACCAAGATGATTTGAATGATGAAAAAAATATGGATTTGATGAATCCATACTGGAGTTGGAGTTGGAGTTGGAGTTGGAATGATTGTTTGTATTTTGTGTTTTTGGTTGTGCGGCCGTTGCTTGCCATGGAGGCGGTGTTTGAAAGTTTGCTAGGGTTTGGAGAGGACTAGAAAATCAGGCACCAAGATGCTCTGATACCATCTTAAGAAAATAAACAAGAGAATATTTTGCTGAATACTTTGTTATATTCAATAAGCAATTTGTAAAATGTACAAGGTATATATACAGGAGTGAAGCTTCATCACGTCAGCCTTTTAAGGCTAAATAATCGTGATCCACTATCTGAAAAAAAAAATGGGCCTAGGCGCCCGCGTTTGAGAGTCAATTTGGTCATTTTCTTTTTGTGTTATTTTTCTTGTGGTCGTCGTTTGATTCTCAACTTATCATGATTGTCGTCTCATAACTCAAAAAATTGTTTCCAACAAGGCCGGCGTAGAGATGTCAACGTTAGACCAGTTCCTAAATATTCTGTATTGTTAGAACTTGAAGAGCAAGGATCTCAAATGGGCCAAATTAATAAACACAATTCAAATAAAAGAAGGTGGCTAGCTGTAAGAAACTCCAATGCGAGTTGGCATGAAATTGAAGAAAATAAAAAATAAACTTCAACGAGTAGAGTGGCAATATATATTCTACACTACATAATACAATGTCTTGCGAGGTTGATTATGAATGGCTAACTGAGGAATAAGAATTCCTGTACCCTCAATAGATCTAAATTACGAGAAGAATTAGAAAAGCTATTGAAAAGATCGAAAATATATATCGAGGATGGATGATGGATCACATCTATACTTACAGAAAACTGCATACATGCTCCCACCATGGTGAATGAGTCAAAGACACGCACAGGTACTCGTTAATTAGCTTGTTTTTCTGAAATTAATTAACCTCCTTAGTTTGATTCATTATTAATCAGATGGTTACAGAAAATTGCACACTTATATATAATCAATTTCATGTAAATGTGGGTTGGGCCAGTTGGCTAAGGTAGTGTGCCCGCCCTTCCTTGCACTGAGTTCTATCCCCCTTCCCGTGCATTAGAATATCAATTTGTGAAAAAAAAAAAACAAAAATTAATGCATATGGTGCATTGCAGGTATATTTGTTGGTGGAGATAGGATGATTCATTTCACACAAACAGATGAAGCAAGTAGTAGTAGAAGATCGAAGCGAGAGCGTCAATGTGAAAAGTGTGGGCACAACCCAAACTCGAGATGGGGAGTACTGAAAATCTGTGTTGATTGCTTTCCTGAAAGGCCACAGACTTATTCAATTCAAATAAAGGAACTTGCACTACGGAGAGTTGTTGTTCATGAGATGTGTTTATACCCTATATGATCCACCAATGAGAAGATCACACGTGGAAAATAAGAGGCCATCGGTAGGGGAGTGTTCGGCACCCCTTACTGCCGAAAGCAACACAAGACCCCTTACCTATAATTTCTTGCTAGAATGCGTGGAGCCACTACAGGCAATATCCACAGTCCCACATAGAAGTTTCACTCAAATTGCACACCTCCCAAGATTTATAAAAGTAGGCACAAGTCCCAAAAAAGAGGTAACTGAGACTTTCGGCAATTCTGCCATTACTCTGTCTAGATTACTATTCACTCCGTACTTATTCTTACTTAAGCATCGAAGAGCCTTCAGCCGATGCCACATCGATACCCAAGGGCTTATCGAGTGCTTCTTATCTTGCAGATTGATTGCTCCATCGAACCCCAGAAGGTACCGAAGGTCAAAACATCACTAAGTTGGGCCTAGAAGTGCTGAACCATTTTTTAGCATCAACAAAATGTTGTTAGAAATATGCCCTTAAAGCCAACTAGTTATGTAATAGTTAGAGTTAAGGGCATCTTTGATAAAAGACATATTATGTTATCAATAGGCAAGAAAGACTGTTTTAAACATTAAATCATCCTATATTATCTTTCAATATGTAGAACAACCATAGTCCAAGGAATACACGAGTGGATATGAGAGCTATGTAATGAGATTGCATACATGGAGACTTCTCATCATCCCTAAATCCTGAATATATTCCTGGTCATAGGAATATTGATTGGGCGTCAATATTCCGCAAAGACTAGTACACACAGTATCGTCTCTATATATAGGGAATGACAAGGTCTCAAGTCATTAAGTGTGGAGACACATCGATATGTGTGTAGGTGCTTATAGAAGAACAAGTACACAGAACCCGATCCAACACATGAGTTACAGTATGTAAGTCTTTACTCACATGTTAAGCTGGAACTCATAAATTGCAATGGTGCAAACTAATCCTTAGACCTGAGGCATCATAGATGTTTTGTGGCTATGTTGTTAGTTTTTTAGGACACTATACGGTCATGCTGAATTAGGCATAGCTTAAAGGTGCTCATCAGGATTCTCAATAGAGTCATGGAAGCAAATGAATGTGCAACAAGGAATCTCTATTCTCAGTAAAGTAGAAAGAATACTCCAAGATATGATTGGTCAAATCTCTGCGCAGAGTAGTGGATAAGACTTGAAAGAAGAAGTATTCAATTCTTACTAGGATAATCATATAAAAGGAATGATTCACATTAGGATATTGACAATTGGATTCCAAGATCTAATAATGTGAATAAGGAGTATTGACATAAGAGAATGATTCAATTGCACGGTCATTCCAATTTGAATAGGTTCTTTCACAACGTCTCATTTAGCTTGAATAACCGTGACTTGCTGCTAGGCGACAACTATGGTTTGTGGATGTCCTAAAAAGTTCTCAATTAACCTTTATTAATAAGAAGAATTAAATTGTGGAATTTAATTCGTATATCATCTCTGAGGAGTCCACTACCTTGCTAAAGAGAACTTATGGATCTGCACACCCAAAGAATATGATTAGAGGTACGAATGAGGAGAAATGAAATGAGGAGACACAAGTTAATGGTTGATAATCAAATGTCAAAGTCAATGGTCAAAAGTCAACATGTTGAACGGAGCAATTGACCAAAGTCAAATAATTTGACCAGGTCAATTAAGTAAGACTATAATTATAATTTAATAGTTAAATTATAATTAAAAGATTAATTATGGAATTAATATTGACATATAGAAATATTGGATTGAGCTTTTAAATATGATTTAAAAGGAAATATACAAAATAGCCCAAAAGGTTATTGGGCCCAAGAGATAAGTGACATAAGATGACATGACCCATGGACCAAATGGAGCCCCAAATACTCACCCAATTGCCTTTTGTGTTTCCTATATAAACTAAGTGTTGGAGAAAACCTAGCTAGGGTTTTTGGTTTCCTACTTTGGTTGATGAGTGATCATCTTTGTATCTCATCTTCCATAAACCAAAAATTGGTCCAATCAAGAAGTAGACTAGCATCCATACTTCTTGATTGCATTCTCTTCATCTCTAGGAGCATTTGGTGTGGTGAGGTAGAGGACTCCAATCTTGGAGCCTTAAGGTGAAGGAGTCAAAATCAAGAAAAACAAAATCAAGAGCGTCAAGAAAAAGTCATCAAGGGTAAAGATTTATTTCCTTTTTCCTTTTTCTATTTGTGTTCAAAGAGACTAGGCTAAGATACTTGGTTTAAAATGAAAAAGGTTTAGCTCAACTAGTATAAACAAAATGAATCCGCCATTTAGAATGTTTTTGTTGTATAGGTTGTGGCTAAAGTTCATTTCCTAAGCATTAGATGCATGTTTCCTTCAGATGTAACTATGTAAATTGTGCCAATGACATTTTCAGCAGAGAGGGACTTGGGTTTGTTCAATATGACTTGCTTATAAATAACTGCGAGGATTTTGCAAGTTACTGCAAAAGAGGTACACGCCTGAGCAAGCAGGCTATGCATGCAATGTCTGGCGGGTTTAACGTTGCGAATGCAAATGCATCAACTTTATGCAAAATAATTCTGCTACATCCCTTAGTGTTGCTACACCTACATCCAGTTCTGAGGCTGCTTCTTCTTTTGCTTCCAAGGCTTTTTCATCATTACATATTCCTTTCTCACCCACATAAATATACTCGTTCAAGCAACCTTTTCTATCAATTTCTTCAAATGGGGCATTCTTTTTTTTGTTTTTTTTTTGTTTTGAGAATAAGATTTCATTCATAAACCAAAAAGGCATACAAAGACTGGTAGGAGTACAATGGCCTCATTAAAACATTCCTAGGAAAATCATATGGGATAAACCCCAGGGTAGGAAATAGTACCACATATGTCATGGACTAACAAGAGTGTCTGACATAGGTCACTTTGTACCGCTATGAAGAACCTGAAAGAAACAGACAAAACAAAGCACAACTTTAAACCCCACCACAAGGTAATACTGTTAAAGAAAAACTCCTATGCAAGCACAGTTCGATGTACAAAATAATGTGTCGTGAGTGTCAAAACGTAGCTAGCAGAAGTACCAAATACTAACTCATTGATTCTTAATCTAAACCCTACCCGACATGGCCGAGGGGTAGGGGGGATCAAGAATAGCCTTTTAGCTTGACGAACTTCCAGCAGAAGAACATCATAATATAGGAACATTTATCGGATTCCAAGCCCACAATTGTTCCAATGAACACATCAGGGAGAATTGGGAGACCCTCAAGGTCGGCCTCCGTCACCTTATCAGCAAACTCGTTGATGCAAAAAATTTTATCAACAACAGTACAGGGCTCGATCACCACTCGGATCCCAGATCCCCACCATGACAAAAGAACCTGGAGAGAGAGGAAAACAGTACCCAACCAAAAAACCTAGAATGCACAAGCTGTAAAGCCCAAGAAAAAAAACCTAGACACTGACCACCTATAAACCCCCAACATGCAGCACCAGCACCTCCTGGAGCCTCTCCTGTTGCAGCCCTTATCGTCAAGCCCCCAAACCACCGGAGAACTAACATGTGAGGGACCCGACCAAAAAGGCCTCTGCACACCAACAAAACTGACCGAAACAAGGAGCAAGACTAGCATGAGTGATGCCGCAAGGACGTTGGGGCCCAGAGACATCAAGGAATGAGCGTCATGAGCCAACATTGGAGAACTACAGGACTGAAAAAACCCTAGCAGCGAGGTTTTGAAACTATTTTCCCACGGCTATCCTCGAGTACAAGAGAGTGACCTTTCAAATGGGGCGTATTTAGTCTTTAAAATGATTTGTATCGCATTTACTAACCGCCTCTCTAATACAAGTGGACCTCACCCTTGTAACTCCTCCCCAAACCTATATTAGAGAAGTGATGAGTAATGACGTGAGTTAATGTGTAACAATACCACTTTTTAAATATTAATTTCTTGTATTATCTATACAATAAATTAATTACATATGTACAATTTTTTAATCAACAATTATTATAGTTTTATTTTATGTTTTAGGGTTATTTTCATATAAGTGGTCCACGTGGTTTACGAAATTATCAACTTCGATTCTTTCGGTTTTTTATTATTTTTTATTATTTTTTGTTGACATTATTGGTCCTCAAGGTTACTCCCAAGGACTAAAATATCGATAATATAGACGAAATATCGCCAATATTATCGTTTTTTCGGATATAGTATATTTTAGAACATATCCATACACATATCGTATAATTATCGATAATATCGGGAAATATCGATGTCGATAATTTCTCACACGCTTCAACAACATTTGGCCAAAATATCGCAATAATATCACTATAATATCGATAATATTGAGATGATGAAGTGTAATTATCGATATTATTGCCTTATAGGAACTCTATGTGGTACTAAGTTACTCGTATATCTTACCAAGCAATATATAAAGTGTAAAATATTGTAGTAAATCATTATAAATAAATGAATATGGTGTGATTAATCTTCTTTCATTAATTATTACATATTTCTACACTCACAGTGTTTGTTAGCTCACTGTATAATCAACTTAAATTAGTTAAACTTATCATGCAATGCATTTCCTTCCAAATTTTTGTGTGATAAAGTAATAGATAATTGACTAAATAAACATCCTCCAAAGTTTCAATAAAAATTTCCAAGTTTTTCTTACAATTTTCATGGTTTTATTCATTTTTAATCGATATTGATAATTTCTCGATATTTCCATAAATATTTCGTGTTTTTGGACCACCGATATTTTCAAAACCATGGATATTTTTAAATCTTAGTTACGCCTGACTTCAAGTTAATTCCTGCCGTGAGGTTCGTACAAATTTTTTGTTTAATTAATTGCTAATGTATAGTGGTTCAAGTTGGTTCCTCACCAATATCAACTCCTACCATCTTTCTCCTGTCGATTGGCAACTTGTCGTTATTCATGATTGGTCATTTCGTAAACCAAAATATTGAAAGAAAGCAACATTATTAGATTATTAAAAAAAAAATTATTTAGTTGAATATTTCAACCAAGTGAGACTCTTGTCCAATAGTACTGGCTGGTTGACTCTTTCTCACTAATTAAGCAATTTAAAATGCAATGAACTTGGCCAATTGATCCACCAACTTAATTAATTAGGAACTCGAGAGCATTGTGGTGATTTAATTAAATAACAACCAACATAGTTGAAGGATTATTAAAACATAAGGATCAATGTAACTGGCCAAATCAGTAACAACATGGACAAAACAAATATCCCAACAAAACACAAAATCAAACAAAAATGAATTTAATTAATAAGAAAATGATTGTGTCAAGCTCTAAGAAACTTCAAAGAAGTTGACATGCAGTTTTTTTAAAAAATAAAAAAATAAAACATGCAAACCAACTTCACAATGAGTGGCCGCACGATATTCAATACTAAGTATATATATGTGAACTCGAGGGAGGGTATGATGAATCCCATGCCTACATTCAAAGAGAAGAATTCGATGGAATGCTGCTGAATTAACGTATTGAGAGAGAGAGAGAGAGAGAGAGATGAGCCTCTTGTCAAACAGGATTTCTAGGGAGGAGCTCCAGCCAGGAGATCACATCTATTCTTACAGAAAAGGGCATACATTCTCCCATCATGGTGAGTATATATGTATTTGTTTTCTGAAAGTTAATTTGATACGTTAGTGATCGATAGATGATATCGTTATCTCAAGAAAATAAATAAGATTTTAAGTTTAATTAAGTAATTGCTCAGTTGGATTCTAGTTATCGGGTTTTATTTATAGCTAGAGAAAATAAGGCGATGGGTTACACATAAGAAAAAATTTATGGAAAAGCCAAATTTACTATATATTTTATGATAATAATATTGCATGCATGCACGCAGGTATATATGTTGGGGAAGGTTGGGTGATTCATTTCACTGCAACAGATGAACCAGCAACTACTAGTTCGACAGAGCCGCGATGCAGAAGCTGCGGACACGACCCAAACACAAAATGGGGAGTGCTGAAAACCTGCGTTGATTGCTTCTTGAAAGGCCACGGCCTTCTTCGCTTCGAATACAATGTCTCTCTCAGCCACTTCATTCTCAAAAAGAAAGGCACTTGCAGTACCGGGAGTTGCTATCCAAGTGACGAAACAGTACGTCTTGCCACTGAGATTTTCAAGAAAAATGAGGTTGATGGGACGGGGTTTGGTGAATACAATTTGTTGAGTAACAACTGCGAAACCTTTGCAAGTTATTGCAAAACAGGTGAGAGCGTGAGCGAGCAGGCTTTCAAGGCAATGGCTATTGTGGATGCATCCACCGGCCGTAATACTCCATCCACAGCTACTTCCAAGACTTCTCTTCTTTTTTCCGTGGCTGCGTCTTTACTTTCTTCCAAGTCTTCTTCGTCATGATTCTGTGTTAGGGTTGATAAATGCTAGAGGAACATTAGTGTGTATCTGTTGTGTGTTCAATAAATTTAGTCAGAATAAAATAAATTCCACATGTAATGATGTTATTAATAGGCCACCATGAAGTTGGTCCTGAGACTAGTCAAAGATCCAAGCATTGTTCTTATTTGAAGTAGACAATTTCTTTCGGTTTCAATAATGAGGACGGCTTTAGCCTCAATCAAATTGTATCTTGTACGTCCTATATATATATGCAATAAATTAATTACAATTCTACTAATTGCGTGTGTTTCAAAGTTAATGTGGATAATTGCATATTCGGCATTATGGCTGCTTTGTACTTTGTCATGTTTGATCACTAATTACTACCACTTTTTTTCAACAGAAAAAAGAGTTAACATTTACAGCCCGTTACATAATTTCATAGCTTTCGTGTTAATCAAAGAAATAAGAAATGCAACAAGTTTGTTAAGAGATGAAGAAAAGAGTGAAAGCAGATAAAATTAAAACAAAAAAATTATTTACAACTGTTTACAGTTTTTATTTTTTTGTTAAAAAACTATGTGTTGTTTCTACTTCACTGCTCTTCATCTCTTTCTTTAATTTAGATGAACAGTTAAGGGACCACATTGAACAGTTAAGGGAGCAAGCCTGAGTTTATAAGGAGTTGGGCTACTCCCCCCATTGCCAATTAGTTTTGGGGTGGAACCTCAACTTCCTTCATGGTATCAGAGCAAGGATTCACGTGTTGGGCCCAACAGCCACATGTGCTCCCACGTAGGGCTCGTCAATGGGCCGGGCCGGGCTAGCCCGGCCCAAATTTCATGGGCTTGGGCCGGGTCGGGCCGGGCTTTAAAGAGGAGAGAGAAAATATCGGGCCGGGCCGGGCCGGGTTTTTTTTAGAAAATTCAAAGCCCAAGCCCATCTCATGAGTCGGGCTTGAAAAAACCCATCGGGCTGGGCCGGGCTAAGCCCAACGGGCCGGGCCGAAATGGGCCTAAAAAATAGTAAGTGTAAAAAAAAAAAAAAAAAAAATTATAAGGATGGTATGAATAAATATGCAAATGTTTGGTGATGTGTTAAAGAAAAGTATGATTATATTTGGTGGTATGATTATGTTTGGTGATATGATATGTTGTTTGTTTTATTATATATATATATATATAATTGTTGTATTAATAAATGACACTAATTAATGTGCTAATCATCCAATTATAACTAGAATGAGTAGAATTCAATGGAAACAAACACAAATTTTATAACAAGTAACACACAAAAAAAATTAAAGAGGGGGATTTGTCATTCAAGTGATATAATCCTAATCCTAAACCTTTATTTATACATAATTATATATGTATGCGGGCCTAACGGGCCGGGCTTTTGTGGGCGGGCCGGGCCGGGCTTTCATGGGCTTAATCGGGCCGGGCCTATGGGCCGGGCCGGGCTTCAAACACCCAAGCCCAAGCCCGGCCCAAGCCCAAGCGGGCCGGGCCCTCTCAAAGCCCATATTGGGCCGGGCCGGGCTTTTTTTCAATGGGCCGGGCGGGCCCCCGTAAGCCCATGAGCCCGCGGGCCAAATGATGAGCCCTACTCCCACGTCATCTAATATGTGTTATCCATGTGTTAGTCTTTAAAGTTCACCGCGCGGCTATACTATTAATTTGAATAAATATTCAGAAATGGAGTATCGCCGCGCGGCTATACTATTAATTTGAATAAATATTAAAACACATACAATAGCCACAACTCTACTATTAATTTCAATAAATATTTATAAAAAAACGTAGTATAGCCGAACGGCTATACTATTAATTTGGATAAATATTACAAACGGAGTATAGCCGCACGGCCATACTATCAATTTGAATAAATATTAAAACACGGAATATAGCCGCTTAATGTCAATATATATTACAAAGGGCAGTATAGCCGCTCGGCTTTACTATTAAAACACATCGTATAGCCGAACGGCTGTACTATTAATTTCAATAAATATTTAAAAACCCTGTATAGCCGGCCGGCTATATTTATAATTTGAATAAATCTTAAAACACGTAGTATAGCCGAAGGGCTGGACTATTAATTTCAAAAATATTAAAAACACGGAGTATACCCTAATTTGAATAAATATTAAACCACGGAGTATAGCCATACGGCAGTACTATGAATTTCAAACAATATTAATAAACACGCAGTATAACTGCACGACTAGACTATTAATTTGAATAAATATTAAAAAACATAGTATAGCAGCGCGGCTATACTATTATTGATATTATCACCTTATAGGAACTCTATGTGGTACTAAGTTACTTATGTCTCTTACCATGCAATATATAAAGTGTAAAATATTGTAGTAAATCATTATGGCGTGTTTAATCTTTTTTCATTAATTATTACATATTTCTACACTCGTAGTGTTTGTCAACTCATTGTATAATCAACTTAAATTAGTTAAACCCATCACAAAATTTTGTGTGATAAAGTAATAGATAATTGACTAAATAAACATCCTCCAAAGTTTCAATAAAAATTTCCATGGTTTTTATTCATTTTTAATTAATATTTCCATAGAAATTTCATGTTTTTGGACCACTGATATTTTCAAAACCATGGATACTTTTAGATCTTAGTTACCCCCGACTTCAAGTTAATTCCTGCCGTGAGGTTCTTTCAAAATTTTTGTTTAATTGCTAATGTATATGGGCTTGAGTTTTAAATTCCGATGAAGTGGTTCAAGTTGTGTTAGACAAATAGGAAAGTAGTTAGACTTAAATTGTGATTGTACTCCTAACTTGTAGGAGGAATCCTTGCTACTCAAGGATTGTAAATTGTATATATACACATTCACGTATCAATGAGAATTAATTTAGCCATATATTATTTTTCTACATGGTATCAGAGCAGGTTTAAAACCCTAGCTCTATTTTCTTTCCCGTTTTTCCTCCGCAGCCATCTCTGCCACTCATTATGGCCGACTCTTCTTCCTTCAATGGACCCTTTTACATTCCAAACCATCCAAACCTTGTTCTTGTCTCCAAAAAATTAAATGGTGATAACTACACCTCCTGGGCCCGTGGCATGCAGATTCCCTTGAGTGCCAGGAACAAACTTGGTTTCATCACTGGCGATGTTCAGGAACCTTCTTCCTTCGACAATCCTGATTCCCACGCGGCTTGGAGCCGCTGCAATGACATGATTCTTTCTTGGATTCTCCGTTCATTGGAACCTGACCTTCAAGAATCTGTCCTCTTTTCTAGCTCTGCCAAGGACGTGTGGGACGATCTTTACGAACGGTTTTCTAAGAGCAACGCGCCTTGCATCTTCCAACTCAACCGTGAACTTGCTACAATTTCACAAGGATCCTCTTCTGTCTCCGCCTATTTCACTCGTCTCAAAGCTCTCTGGGATGAGCTTGCCTCTTATAGTGACGGCTGCACTTGCTCTTGTGGTACCAAGAATTAACGGCAACACCTTATGCAGTTTCTCATGGGTCTTCACGACTCTTTCTCTGCTGTTCGTGACCAAATCCTCTTGATGAATCCTATACCCATTGTTCGTCAAGCCTGTTCTTCTGTTTCTCAGGCCGAGAAACAACGTTCCTTGGGCTCTGTCCGTCCCACCGACTCCCCGGCTGCCATGGCTGTGTGCAGTTCTTCCCGCAGCTTCTCCGACAGACCGCCGCTTCATTGCACCTACTGCGACTACGATTTCCATACTCGTGAGGCCTGCCATAAGCTTCATGGCTATCCCATTGGCCATCCTCTTCATGGGCAACCCTGGCGACCGCCACGCTACACGTCCACCTCTGGCGGCCCTTATCGCAGTAGGACTGATCCTTCTTATGCACGCAGCGCCCCAGCGCCTTCTCGGCCTTCCAATAGCACCCGGCTCTCATCAGGCAACAACTCCAGCGCCTCCTCACAACGCTCTTCACCCTTTGCCCATCATGTGCACGGCTCTCCCAGGCTTTAGGACCTGCAGATAGCCATGCCTAATCTGTCCGCTGATCAATACACTCGCCTCCTCGCTGCTCTTGACGATTCCGCAACCCCATCATCGTCTTCTCCTCAGGCTCACGTCGTCTCTGGTGATGCCTTCGCCCAAGATTTGTTGCCTGTTGCCCCATGTCATGGTCAATGGATTCTTGACAGCGGCGCCACAGATCATATTACTTCGTCATCTTCCAATTTGGTTCATCCTTCTACTTCACTTTTGCCGCCTGTTTCCTTGCCTAGTGGTGCCACGACCCCAATTACTTTAACTGTCACTCTTCGCTTAAATTCCTTGATTGCTTTGAAAGATGTTTTATGTGTTCCTACTTTTAAAGTGGACCTTTTATCAGTTGGTAAGCTTACAGATGGTTTATCTTGTTCCGTGACTTTTTTTCCTTCTTGGTGTATTCTGCAGGACTTGGTTTCGAAAGCGATGATTGGTGTGGGTAAGCGACGTGGCAACCTTTACTACCTCGTGGCCCTTGCCTCTCTCCCCACCCGCCAACCTGTATGCAACGTCATCACTATACCATCCTCCCTTTGGCATAGGCGCCTTGGTCATCCCTCTTCAGCTCCTTTACAAGTTTTAGCCTCTAGTTTTCTTAAATGGTCTTTGGATTCTAGTCATGTTTGTGATATTTGCCCTTTGGCAAAACAAACACGTCAACCTTTTGGTTTCAGTTCAATTTCAACGACTTTTCCTTTTTCCTTAATTCATTGTGATATTTGAGGTCCAAATCGTCAATCTTCTCTCACTGGCGCTCATTATTTTTTGACTATTGTGGATGACTTTTCTCATTTTACATGGGTCTTCTTGATGAAGCATAAATCCGATACTCAACAAATTCTCAAACATTTTTTTGCCTATGTTCTTACCCAATTTAACACCAACATCAAAAGCATACGTACTGACAATGGCGGAGAATTTTATTCTCTTTGCAATTTTTTCTCTGACCATGGGGTTGTTTTCCGAACTTCTTGTGTTTACACACCCCAGCAAAATGGCGTTGTTGAGCGCAAACACAGGCACCTCCTTGAAACAGCTCGGGCTCTTCGGTTTCAATCCCACCTTCCCCTCAAGTTTTGGGGTGAATGTGTCCTCACTGCTGCCTATACCATCAATCGTCTTCCTACTCACCTTCTCAATAACAAAACACCTTTTGAAGTCCTCCACAATAAACCTTCTCTTTATGATCACTTCCGTGTTTTCGATTGTTTAGCCTATGCCACCTCTGTTCTTTCCCCCAATAAGTTCTCTCCGAGGGCTCACCATTGTCTCTTCATTGGTTACCCTGCTGGACAAAAGGCTTACAAACTCTATGACATTGACACTCATCGCACCTTCACTAGTCGGGATGGCATCTTCCATGAGGACTCGTTTCCTTTTGCTTCCCCTCCCACTACATCTGTCACGGTCCCTCTACCCACTAATATCTCCTTTCCCATTGCCCATTATTCCACTGCTCCCTCCCTCGTTGCCCATTATTCCACAGCTCCCTGACACCTCTATCACCACCACCCCGCTTGCTTCCATTTCACCACCCATGGCCCCACCAGCTCCTTCACTACATCATGCCACCTTACCACCCGTGCCCTCTGCTACACCCAATCAGCCCACCCGTGTGTCTTCTCGTTCCCATGCACCCCCACCTTATTTAAAGGACTACGTTTGCTCATAGGTGATTCTACCACCACACCCATCTTCCCTTTCGCCACCAAGTTCTCTCAAAGGTACGCGGTATCCCCTCTGTAATTATGTTTCTTACCACTGTTTATCTCCACATCATCTTTCATATATCTACTCCGTGAGTCGGGGTGTCGAACCATCTTCTTTTGCAGAAGCTGCCAGTGATCCTAACTGGCGTCGTGCTATGCATGAGGAACTGGATGCCTTACATGCCAACCGTACTTGGACCATGACTATTCTACCCCCTGGCAAAGTTCCCATTGACTGTAAATGGGTGTACAAACTTAAGCATAATTCTGATGGTTCCATTGAGCGTTACAAAGCTCGGTTGGTTGCCAAAGGTTTTACCCAAGGCGCCGATATCGATTATCATGACACTTTTTCCCCTACTACTAAGATGATCACTGTGCGTTATCTTCTTGCCCTTGCTATTAGTCAGTCTTGGTCTCGTCACCAACTCGACGTTAATAATGCTTTCTTGCATGGTGATTTGGATGAGGAAATCTATGTCTCCTCCTCCTGGTCTTCGGCGACAGGGGGAGAATCTTGTGTGTCGACCACAAGTCTCTTTATGGTCTCAAGCAAGCTTCTCGCCAATGGTTTGCCAAGTTCACTAGTGCCATTCTTTCTGCTGGGTTTCAACAATCCAAGGCTGATTATTCATTGTTTACGAAAAAGTCAAGTACTTCTTTTACAGCCTTGCTTATTTATGTGGATGATATTGTGATAACAGGCAATGATGTGGGCGCAATTGATTCTCTGAAACTTTTTCTCCATGATCACTTTCGGATTAAGGATCTTGGTGATTTAAAGTACTTTCTGGGTATTGAGGTTTCTCGGTCCACACGTGGCATTTATATTTCTCAACGTAAATATGCATTAGAGATTCTCAAGGATTATGGCTTCTTGGGAGCACGACCCATTGCATTTCCTATGGACGATACAAAATTATTTGATAAAGGGGAACTTCTCAAGGATCCTGAAAAGTATTGGCGTCTAGTAGGACGGTTAATTTATCTCACAATAACTCGGCCGAATATCACCTACCTAGTACATGTTCTAAGTGGGTTTATGCATGAGCCGTGTACTCCTCACATGGATGCTGCGCTTCGAATTGTTCGTTATTTGAAGTCTACTCCGGGTCAAGGCTTACTATTCCGTTCTGACAATCAAATCAAGTTGACTGTTTATTGTGACTTTGATTGGGCGGGTTGTCCTATTACCCGATGCTCTACTACTGGCTACTATGTTTTCTTGGGAAATTCTTTGATTTCATGGCGGACAAAGCGGCAGAAAACTATTTCACTTTCTTCTGCTGAAGCTGAATATAGAGCTATGTCAGGTGCTTGTTGTGAGATAATTTGGCTGTGTTTTCTATTGAAGGATTTGAACATTCCCTTAACTGGTCCATCTGATCTATTTTGTGATAATCAAGCAGCATTACATATTGCTGCCAACCCTGTTTTTCATGAGCGCACTCGCCACATTGAGATGGATTGTCATTTTATACGTGATAAGATTGTTGAAGGCACTATAACTACCAAGTATGTTGGTACAACACACCAGTTGGCGCACTTATTTACGAAGCCTCTCGGAAAGGAGAAATTTTCGACTATGTTACGCAAGTTGGGCGTTCTTGACATCCACTCTCCAACTTGAAGGGGAGTGTTAGACAAATAGGAAAGTAGTTAGACTTAAATTGTGATTGTACTCCTAACTTGTAGGAGGAATCCTTGCTACTCAAGGATTGTAAATTGTATATATACACATTCACGTATCAATGCGAATTAATAATTCAGCCATATATTATTTTGGCTTAAATATCAAAATGGTCCCTGTGTTTTACCTTATCATCCAATTTAGTCCCCGTGTTATTAATTTGGCCAATTTAGTCCCTGTGTTTGTATCTATTAACAAATTTGATATTTTCCGTTAAAATTATGTTAGAACCTAAAAAAGGGACATTTAAAATTAATTTAAAAATCTGTAATTAATTATAAAGATTTAAACTAAAATAATAATAATGCTAAAATGATTAAAACCCACACAACCTCAACCTCCAATGGTCTCGATTCCTGCAGGAAAAAAAAAGGTTCTTAGTTGAATTGATGCCTACTCTTTTCTTGCTGCAATTTTTCTTCTCTCTTATGTTTTAGATTTTCTCATACTCTACCCTTTATCTCTCTCTCCTCTCCGATCCTTTGGCTTGAATGTTGTCGACTTTTGCTGCAACGAGGATGATCAATTAGCGGTAGAGCCATCAAGGTTACTGTGACCGGCTATGAAGATTTTCGTGATTTGTCAGAGAGGAAGCCGAGAGAGAGAGAGAGAGAGAGAGAGAGAGAGTTGTTGTGGTTTAGGGTTGAGGTGTATGTGTGAAATTGGGGAAGGTGAAATTTTAAAAATATATATTCCATTTTCATATTGAATTTAAAATTTTATAATCATTATAGTTTTTTTAATTAATTTTAAATATTTTATATTTTATATTTTTAAGAGAATGGACCACATTGACTAACATATACAAACACAAGTACCAAATTGGCCAAATTGATAACACAGGGACTAAATTGGCCTATGAGATAAAACACAGGGACCATTTTAACATTTAAGCCTATTATTTTTCTACAAGTTGGTTCCTCACCAATATCAACTCCTACCATCTTTCTCCTGTCGATTCTCAACTTGTCATGATTCATGATTGGTCAAAAATCAAAATATTGAAAGAAAGCAACATTATTAGATTTATTTATTTATTATTATTTAGTTGAATATTTCAACCAAGTGAGACTCTTGTCCAATAGTACTGGCTCGTTGACTCTTTCTCACTAATTAAGCAATTTAAAATGCAATGAACTTGGCCAATTGATCCACCAACCTAATTAATTAGAAACTCGAGAGCATGGTGGAGATTTAATTGAATAACAACCAACATAGTTGAAGGATTATTAAAACATAAGGATCAATGTAAGGGGCCAAATCAGTAACAACATGGACAAAACAAATATCCCAACAAAACACAAAAGCAAACAAAAATGAATTTAATTAATAAGAAAATGATTGTGTCAAGCTCTAAGAAACTTCAAAGAAGTTGACATGCAGTTTTTAAAAAAATAAATAAATAAATAAAACACGCAAACCAACTTCACAATGAGTTATTCTCTTATCCGGATGTCCGCACGTTATTATCGTGCAGATCCTATTGTAAACAGGCAGGAAAACAGAAAGGGGTAGTACAAAATACACGGCGTCCGCACGATAATAACGTCCGGATGTCCGCATAAGAGAATTTATGTATATATGTATATATGTGAACTCGAGGGCAGTGGCGGACCTGTGCGGTCGCCGAAAAAGTCCATAACAGCTACTGGAGTTGCACCTCTGCTCATATCAGAGATGCACCAAACCTGTTCGATGAAATGCGCAAGAGAGCTGGGTGTTGCGCTGCTATTTGTTGCGCGCTGAGTGCAGCGCGCGCTTCTCTTGTTTTTTAATGAAGCCTGGCCCAAATGACGTCGTTTTGTACCAGGGTTAAAAAAAAATTAAAAAAAAATATGAAACAGCTGGACCATTTCGTGGGCTTCTGTAGGGTTTTAGTTGGGTATTTACAATTCCTTGCTGAATTGGGTTTTGATTGGATTTTTGTAATTCCTCACTTAATTGGGTTTTTGTATTCCAATTAAAACCCAATTAAGTTTTCTTTATTTAATTGGGTTTTGGGAATTCCTTATTTAAGTGGGATTGAGAATTCTCTTTACAAAGGACCAATTTAACATCACCCAATTTCATCAAAGTGTGTATGCATTACAAGAATCCTACGTTTTTCTTTTCCTTCTTGAGTACGCCAATCCAAAGTAAGTCAGATGCATATAATTGTAGGTTAATTGTAATGTTATTTTTTTTTTTCAATTAATTATGAATAACATTAGTATTGTTTAAATTATAGGGATGTTTAGTTGTCTTTGTTTTTTGGAGCTCTTAGCTTTTAAAATTTGCAACTCCGCTGAAAAATTCCCGGGTCCTCCACTGCTCGAGGGAGGGTATGATGAATCCCATGCATGCATTCAAAGAGAAGAATTCGATGGAATGCTGCTGAATTAACGTATTGAGAGAGAGAGAGAGAGAGAGAGAGAGAGAGAGAGAGAGAGATGAGCCTCTTGTCAAACAGGATTCCTAGGGAGGAGCTCCAGCCAGGAGATCACATCTATTCTTACAGAATAGGGTATACATTCTCCCATCATGGTGAGTATATATGTATTTGTTTTCTGAAAGTTAATTTGATACGTTAGTGATCAGATAGATGATATTGTTATCTCAAGAAAATAAATAAGATTTTAAGTTTAATTAAGTAATTGCTCAGTTGGATTCTAGTTATCGGGTTTTATTTATAGCTAGAGAAAATAAGGCAATGGGTTACACATAAGAAAAAATTTATGGAAAAGCCAAATTTACTATATATTTTATGATAATAATATTGCATGCATGCACGCAGGTATATATGTTGGGGAAGGTTCGGTGATTCATTTCACTCCAACATGTGAACCAGTGATTCGTTTCACTGCAACAGATGAACCAGTAACTACTAGTTGCAGACGCTGCGGACACGACCCAAACAAAAAAGGGGGAGTGCTGAAAACCTGCATTGATTGCTTCTTGAAAGGCCACGGCCTTCATCGCTTCGAATACAATGTCTCTCTCAGCTACTTCATTCTCAAACAGAAAGGCACTTGCAGTACCGGGAGTTGCTATCCAAGTGACGAAACTGTACGTCTTGCCACTGAGATTTTCAAGAAAGATGAGGTTGATGGGACGGGGTTTGGTGAATACCACTTGTTCAATAACAACTACGAAAACTTCGCAAGTTATTGCAAAACAGGCAAGCGCTTGAGCCAGCAGGTTATCAAGGCAATAGCTAGTGTGGGTTATGCATCTCCTTCCAATACTTGTCTTCTTCTTTCCGCGGCAGCCTCTTTACTTTCTTCCAAGTCTTTTTCGTCATGATTCTGTGTTAGGGTTGATAAATGCTAGAGGAGCATTAGTGTGTATTTGTTGTGTGCTCAATAAATTTAGTCAGAATAAAATAACTTCCACATGTAATGATCTTATTAATAGGCCACCATGAAGTTGGTCCTGAGACTAGTCAAAGATCCAAGCATTGTTCTTAGTTGAAGTAGACAATTTCTTTCAGTTTCAATAATGAGGACGGCTTTAGCCTCGATCAAATTGTATCTTGTACTTCCTATATATATGCAATAAATTAATTACAATTCTACTAATTGCGTGTGTTTCAAAGTTAATGTGGATAATTGCATATTCGGCATTATGACTGCTTTGTACTTTCTCATGTTTCATCACTAATTACTATCGCTTTTTCTCAACAACAAAAAAAGGTTAACGTGGATCCAAATAATATGTCTCTCATCAGTGGCACAGTGGTTTTCTAAAAGTTCATTGGATGGGTTTTTTCTGTTGACGGCGCACCATGGTGGAGGCTGCGACGCAGAGGCTATAGCTGCTTCGGAGGGGATGCAGTTGCAGGGGTGTGTTTTTAAGGGTGATTCTTTGCCGGTATTGCCAATGCTATTGGCGCTGATATGGCGCATCTTTATATGGAGGGCAGGATCCTGGACAATGCACGCTTGATCTTACAGAGTTTGCTGGAGTCCGGTTTCCATTCTGTCCCTCAAGAGCCAAACGGTGTATCGGTAACAAATCATCAAAATACATTTGGTAACGAATTGAAAGAAAATATTACTTACGAAACTGAAAAGTAATCTTATTGTAAAACATTTACAGCCCTAATAATCCTATAAATTAATTGTTTTCCTCAGTGCTACAGTTGGGATTCTGTCAACATATAATATAAATTAATATTCCCAGGTTCTTCCGAGTCAGTGTTGTCAAAAAGGGCACGTATTTCCTTGTTCAAATGGGATAAGAACCTTGTTTCACTACCATAACTAGTGCTTTAAGGAAGAACCCTTTTCAAATGGGATAAGAACATTTACAGCCCTAATAATCCTATAAATTAATTGTTTTCCTCAGTGCTACAGTTGGGATTCTGTCAACATATAATATAAATTAATATTCCCAGGTTCTTCCGAGTCAGTGTTGTCAAAAAGGGCACGTATTTCCTTGTTCAAATGGGATAAGAACCTTGTTTCACTACCATAACTAGTGCTTTAAGGAAGAACCCTTTTCAAATGGGATAAGAACAGAACCTTGTTTCACTACCAACAAATAAGTAGTGCTTTAGGAATTTTCCTTCAGATAAGAACCTTGTTCTTTCCAAAGCCTTTGGACCAGAAGGTTGATAAATGGAGCATTTCAGCTTTTGCGTGTGCTTGACAAGATTCCTATAATCGTTTTCCTGTTTTTTTTTTTTTTAAAGTAAGGGGCCAACGGGTGGCGAACCGCAGTTGGACCTTTCCTTCTGGGACCCGGAGAGGGGCTACGATTTCCATTACTCGTTTTCAATGGGGGCCAAGAAATACCACATTTGTGTACTATAGATTCACTATATGATGTATGAACCATAACTTGTACTAGTGATGTCAATTACAAATTTTATCTTCTTAGATGTTGATATTGTTTATACATCTCTTAGTGGTATTAATTAAAATGAGGTACAAAGTCAAATGAGACCTACATCCATTTACTTTATCCATTTACTTTATCATGAAGCTTTGCTCCATCGATCTCTTTGTCTTTGTTAACAACTCGTAAGTTTGATTAACTAATCTGGTTGGGTTGTGATTCTCCAAAAGGGGATGGACTAGAGTTATATCGGTTAAATAGATCTACAATTCTTATTCTTCTTTTATCTCTATCAATTAGGGAGACGAGTTTTAACAAGGGATCTCTTTACATCCTCTAGCTAGTAAAGTTTAGATCTCAAGTTTTTACAACAAAAAATTGATATTAGAAAGAATAACATACTCTTTCGCATGAACCCATATTGTAATAACCTCAAAAATATAATTTTGTTGTTATTAATGTTCCGAAAAATAATATACGATGAATAGTAATTATGGGCAATTTTTGAAGTTAATTATGGGTAAAAAAATTTGAAGCTCCGAGTGCTGACGTCATCGATGATGTCAGCCCCCCGAGTTTTGGATTTGGGGCTGGACCTGCCCTCGGGCCAGCCCGTCTTCGTGGCCCCCACATGGAACTCGGGCCAGCCTTAGTTGTTGGAACCCATTTTTCACCCAAAACCCCCCAGCCCGAGTCCAAAACGCTTTGCTGGACTTGCTCTAAGGGGAGAGTAGTCTTCTTTTATAGGTGAGGGGGAGTCTCCATCTCTTGTAGTTTTCCAATGTGAGACTCCTGGTTGCTCGGTTAGTCACGGTACCAACACTTCCCATATATATATGCAATTAATTAATCACAATTCTACTAAATGCGTGTTTAAAAGTTAATGTGGATCCAAATAACGTCTCTCTCATCAGTGGCACAATGGTGTTCTAAAAGTTAATTGGATGGGTTTTTTCTGTTGACGGCGCACCATGGTGGAGGCTGCGACGCAGAGGCTATAGCTGCTTTGGAGGGGGTGTGTTTTTAAGGGTGATTCTTTGCCGGTATTGCCAATGCTATCGGCGCTGATATGGCGCATTTTTATATGGAGAGCAGGATCCTGGACAATACACGCTTGATCTTAAAGAGATTGCTAGAGTCCGGTTTCCATTCTGTCCCTCAGGAGCCGAATGGTGTATCTGTAACAAATCATCAAAATACATTTGGTAACGAATTGAAAGCAAATATTACTTACGAAACTAAAAAGTAGTCTTACTGTAAAACATTTACAGCCCTAATAATAATGACAGCATATAATCCTATAAATTAATTGTTTTCCTCAGTGCTACTGACAGGACCCGACCCAAATTCCACTTTGGAATTCGAGCCGAACCCTGTGCGTGTTCGACACCTGGCAAGTGCCGAGCACAATTGACCAATTTGCCCTTCTAGTCAACTTTCACTTTAAACTGGGATTTGACTTCTGCCGAAAAACTCAACAGAGTCTACCATGCAATTAGACTAATCCCAAACTTACACCTGTCAGACATGCATATAAAATATACACCAACTGCCAGTATACAAAAATTTACATACTAACAGTTAGACAAGTGTTCTAGGGCAATATCAGAGCTCTACACAGATTAGGTTACAAGTATAAAATAATTATACAAGACCCTACGTTGTTCAAGGGATGTGGCGGAAGATAGACTCGGCCCGGTGGTGGCTTACTGTGCACGCTTACTGCCTGGGGGCGCAAAACATTAAAAAGGGGTGAGTGGACCAAAACAAAGTTTAGAAAATAGCATAGGAACATACTAACCCCACTGTGAAAACTGTAATAAAAACTAAATCATTTCTTTCTATATATATAACTCGTACTGAAATCAATGCATTCATATCTCTATATATATATGTAATCAATCACATACTTGAATAAAACGTTAAGTCTTCGAAAGCATTGAAATCAACTTTTAATCTACCACCTAAGTGTACCCATTTATAATTCCGTCAATTCCTTATAATCCGTCAATTCCATATTATCCGTCAATTCCATACTCGTGCCACCGGAGTGACACGTACTAGCAGACCTCGGGAAACACAAGGTCACCCGAGCCGCAATCTCGCGGGATTCAGGGGACACTTGGTCCATCTGAGCCGCGTTTCTCACACCCACAGTTTGGGCGTCCCCGAAACTCGTGGGGCGGTGTCTAGCATGCTGACCTACCCGAAGGCACTGGATGTCCGTCGACATCAATATAACCGAAGGCAACTGGATGTCCGTAGACATCATTATAACCGAAGGCAACATATTTCCGAGGCAACATTTATTATACCGAAGGCAACCTTGGGTACCTATGGTGGTTTAAAATAAATGTATATATATATATAAATAATTCTGAAAAAGATTTAAGTTTATAAAACTACTTATAAAACTATTCCTTAAATCCTGCTGCCATTTAATCTGATAATGCCTCAGTTCTGACTTTCCAAATCCCTTTTTAAAAGTTCCACTAGGCAGCACATAAATAAACAGAAATATTTAAATCTATCAAGTCATGCTAGGAAAGCCGTATTCAATAAAATCAAATAATGAAAATAAATTGCATAAAACGTTTATAAAACAAACACTCCACTCACAGATACTCTGAGCTAGCTGGACCCTTTGAAGGTCCCTCCTACGGGTCACCTGGTGCCCGGGTGCCTGTATAACCATTGTTTGTACCATATCTGACCCTCCACTCATTCAACGACACGTGGGTCTTAGAAACTCACCCAAGCACCCAAGACCTCGAACAATCGGTATCTGCTACCGATGGCACTGTCTCAATGCAGCAAACAGCCGCTACAGGCCCAACACAGTATACAATCGGTACCCCCTACCGATTCTGCAGAATCAACCTCGAAGCACCTGCCCGAAATATCTAAGGACTCGTGTCAACCTCATAGGGCCCTCCCACGAGTCCCACATCGAAAGTGAGTACTAAGAGCATCCAAAACTCCCTTTATAAATAGCCCCCTTCACTACAATACAGGGGTAAGACTTTTCAGCTTGACTTTTATACTATTATATTGTCAACAGCAAAAGCTCTTAGAAAACAATCTTTCTTTGGCATCGGAGGGTCTTAGGATGGTTCCACACCGGTTCCATAGACCTCACGAGTCTTAGCTTCCTTCTATTCAGGATCAGCATCCGAAGACAGGAAGAATCTCCATCTATCACTCAATCGATCTCCTAGATCGTCCACATCTCTTGTAAGTTGCACTCATCTCTATCTGTTCAAGTTTTGGTGCCAACAACCATCATAATATTTTATTAAAAACTCTGCTCAGTAACATAGTATTAAATTAAAAGCCCTGACCCCCGGCTCCTAAAAGCCCGTGCATCACTTTAAAGGTCATTCCTATGCCCAATTAGCTTTTCCTCTCAGTGGATACGCTTTAGACGTATCTCGGGACTCAAAAGCGATAAAGTCCCTAAAAAGTCAACTCGGGACCTCGTGGGGTCCACGACCTCAGAATTCCGATCCGATCATTCCTAGAGGTTCCAAAAGGCTTAGGACACATGTCCCGAAAGTTTGGTCTCGATCGGACGGTCGGATAGCTCACGATCGCACGATCGGACTGACGAACGATTTTCCGTAAACCTAGCCCTAGGGTTGGCTTTTCCGCAGCATCCGGGACTCCGATTTATGATCCGTTTAATCCTACACGATCCTTAAAATACCTAGATCCACATACTCCAGTTTGGCTATGATCCAACGGTCCGAACGCGGAAATCGCACACTATGCGAGATCCGTTTGGGGTTCAAACGTTATCCGAATCGAGATCTGCGAAGTCCTACGCGCTCGTAAGGACACGAGGAACATTCTGGGACCAAGAGTGGTCCCTGCTACCTGGCCCACGCGCCGGCCACGCGCCGGCAGCGCGTGGGTGTGCCTAACAATTTCCGGTGACCGGAAAATTTCCACACCGCCGTACCAAACTCCTATCCTAGGTAATACACCCTATTTGGAACCACTTTTGTTCTTGTACTATGGCCAAAAAGTGACCGGAAGTGACTGATTCCGGCATCCTAAACTCGGCAGAAACTTAACTCGAAAATTAACCTCTTAAACCTCAAAATCTCTCCAATCCTACCCAACCAACAGCTAGAACGTGAAAATCAGTCGAAAAACCATACCTAATTCATCTGATTTGGTGGCCGGATGACGACGAACGGAGCCGACGAAATTCTGCCAAAACTGACGCGATTTTCTGGTTTTTCCGGCGAAACCAGGGCAGCGGCTGGTCGGGAAAGACGTCGGGTTGGGTGGCTGGGGAGTCGCCGGTCTGATCTGGGCTGGCCGGCGTCGATGGTGGTGGCTGGGAGGAGGGGTGGCGTCGGTTGGAAAACCAGAGGGGTGGGGGGTGTCGCGAGGAAGAGAGAGTGAGGAGAGAGAAAGGGAGGAATCAGATTTAAAAATTAGATTATTATAAATAAACCCAATTCTAGGCATGCATTTATAAAAAAACCCACACACTATTTAAATATAGAAACACACCCAAAATCAATTCTAAAATAAACAATTATATATTTTGTGGGTGTGTTTATAAATGGGTTTTGAGTGTGTAATGATGGGTTTTGGGTGTGTTTATAAAGTGTTTTGGGTGTTGGGTTTTTTTATAATTTCAGCCTCCATTTTGGGTGTTTTAGTGAAACCCCCTTTAAAAATCTGATTTTTCCCAAAATTATTATTTTGCCCTTTTTCGTAGTTTGCTCGTAATTTGCTCGTTACAAGTCCGATTCGAGTCCACTACGTGTCTACGGACTCATTTCGTCGCGCTCTACGTAATGGTACAAGTGGATTTCCAAAATTCATTCTTGGTCAAAAAGTCAACTTAAAACCTAATAAAATCTTCTAAGGGTATATTTGTCTTTTCCTCTCTTAAATTATTAATTAAATAATATTTAAGGATCGGGTTGTTACAGCTACAGTTGGGATTTTGTCAACATATAATTGTCCAATATAAGTCCCTGCAATTTCTATTTCCTAGACATATACCCATCATTCTATAAATCTATGTGTAAAAATCAATTTCAAACTTAAATGACCAGTAGGATAAAAGAGGTCATAGTATTCCTATGTTTTTACATCCTTGCCATCAAACTTCATATTTTATTTATAATTTATTCCAAGCATTTCATTAATTGCCATAATTGTAATTAAAACTCCCTATTAATAGCATATCAATCACCCCATTTCTTTTGGTTGTCATTCCCTCTAACATATCGCCCCCTAAAATTGCAAACCAATAATGTACATATGAAAAATATAAATATAAATATATACGTATAAAAATATAGTTATATTATTTACCAAAAAAAATTAACAAAAATAGGTCAGTTACTTTGTAATTGAAATTTTCGTACATTTTTCATAAATTAAAAATAGGTACACAATAATTAATAGAAAATAGGTACGTTGTATAATTGAAATTAATGCACATTTTTTTATAAATTAAAAATAGGTACATTATTTAGAATAAAAAAAATAAGTTCATTATACTAGGTAAATTGTTTTACTAGGTATACATTATTAGAGAAAAAAATAGGTACATTATTTAGAGAAAAAAATAGACACAAAATTTAGCAAAAAAATAGGTTCATTATACTAGGTAAATTGTTTTACTAAGTACATTATTATAGCTAAAAAATAGGTACATTATTTAGAGAGAAAAAATAGGTTCATTTAAAAAAAAAATTATTTTCATAAAACAAACAATAAAAAGATGATCAAATTATTTTTCATAAAAACAAGTATAGAAATTTAGTGAAATACCCATTCCTAGACATAAAACTATAAATATACCCTACACCATTCAATATATATAAACACACCCAAAAAAAACCCAAAACTGACAGCTGTTACCTTTTTTAATTTAATTAGATAAATGAAATACCTTTATTACCCATTTAGTATTAAATTAGTTTATTTGAAAAATTTTGGGCGCTCTCTCTCTCATCTCTCTCTGTTCGCTCTCATCTCTCTGCGTTCGCTCTCGTCTCTCTCCAGCGATCTTGGTGCTCCGGCCATAGCCAGCCGTGAGACCGGTCAGAAAAGGACCGGCCAGGGCCGACGATCAAGTCTGGGCTAAAGCCCAGCCACTCACGACGCCGCTGCGAGCTCGGAAAGGTCTGTGGATTTCGAGTTTTTCGACGTCGTTTCCGGCGACTTCGGCGGTTGTTTCCGTCAATCGAGGTATGAAACTTCATCTACTTTTCGTGCTCTAGCTGTTTATGCATGTGGTTATGATAGATTTTGGAGTTTTGGAAATTAATCAATACACCCTAGATTTTGGTGTTTACGTATGTGCAATTGTAGATCCAATTCTTCTTGATTTTATATGTTTATTTTTGTTATTGCCGATTTGGAGGCAAGCTATTGGATTTTATGATTTCGTTCTAATTTGTATTTAGATATTCGTTTGAGTTTTAAATTGTGATTTTAGTTTCTTTTTGTTTATAATTTGGATTGATTTCATATTCGGTTTGGTTGTGGATTTGTTGTTTGAGCTGTGGTTAGAAATTTGTGATATTCGATTTGGTTTTCATATTAATTGAGGTATGCTTTTTCAGTTGAATCTGAGTATATTCGTGTTTTTTCTGTTTTTCACTGTAAAGTTCCAGTATAGGGTAGTAACACTGCTTGTTTGCTATGAAATCCTATTTCTAATGCATGTCTACCACTGTAAAGTTCCAGTATAGGGTAATAACACTGCTTGTTTGCTATGAAATCCTATTTCTAATGCATATCTACCACTGTAAAGTTCCAGTATAGGGTAATAACACTGTTTTTTTTGCTATGAAATCCTATTACTAATGCATATCTACCACTGTAAAGTTCCAGTATAGGGTAATAACACTGCTTGTTTGCTATGAAATCCTATTTCTAATGCATATCTACCACTGTAAAGTTCTAGTATAGGGTAATAACACTGCTTATTTGCTATGAAATCCTATTTCTAATGCATATCTACCACTGTGAAGTTCCAATATAGGGTAATAACACTGCTTTTTTGCTATAAAATCGTATTTGTAATGCACGTCTACCACTGTTAAGTTCCAGTCTAGGGTAATAACACTGCTTGTTTGCTATGAAATCCTATTTCTAATGCACGTCTACTAGTGTTATTACCACATACTGGAACTATACAGTGGTAGACATGCATTACAAATAGGATTTCAAAGGAAACAAGCAGTATTAATACCCTATACTGGAACTTTACAGTGCTAGACATGCATTAGAAATAGGATTTCAGAGGAAACAAGCAGTGTTATTACCCTATACTGGAACTTTACAGCCATTAATCAGAAATTTCAGTAAACTAGCGACTAAAATAATGATAGTAAATGTCTGAAATTTCAGTATAGGTTTGGTTTGTAAATGTCTTACCTTTGAATCGTTTTCTTGTTGAAATTATTCTCTAAAATTTTGTCTTGGTTTTGTAGGTGAGGTCAGTGTGTGGTGTTTGTTTTTGAAAGTATATCAAGCTTGGTTGTGGTTATGGAGTTTCGGTTTCGAGAGATGAAGAAGACGCTTTGATGAAGACGATGACTGAAGGGACGTTTGGCAAAGATGGTTAATTGAAGTTGCTGGAAGTTACGGTTTTGTTTTCCATTTTTTTGGACAAAAGTTACGGTTTTCTAGATGGTTAAAATGTTTGGGCTTGTTTATAAATTTGGGTTGGGTTGATTTTGGGTGTCTTTTGAGTTTTTTTCTGTTGGGCTTATAAGTGGCAGCCTTGTAATATATAGTAACTTCAATACCAATTTGTTATTTAATAAATGGATTTTGGGTGTGTTTATAAAGTGTTTTCCATATGGGGTTTTTTTATAATTTCAACACCCATTTTGGGTATATTAGTGAAGCTCCCAAACAAGTAATAGGTGCTTTATTTAGAGAAAAAAAAATATAGGTACATTATTTAGAGAAAAAATAGGTCATTAAAAAAAATGTTTAAAAAAAACAATAAATAGATTATCAAATTACTTTTCAACATAATTAGAATGTACACTATTATTCATAAAACTATAATAAAATAGAATACTAGTCGTATAATTCATAAAAGGAAAACAACATTAATTCCTAAATTTAATATTGAATTTAAATTACTAATACGTTAAACAGATTACTAGTCATAATTCATAAAAGGAAAACAACATTTATTCAAAAATAGATTACTAGTAGTAAAATAGATTACTAATACTTTAATGTGGAATTTAATATTTAATTTCAAATAAGTTTCTAAATTAATTTCTACATCCATTACAACTATTTGGAGATCTTTCCAAATTCAACGTGTGTCATTAGTTACACCACTCCCCCCTCCCCCTCATAACACATTTACTTATAAATAGGGGTAGCTTTGGAATCCGAAAAATACAATAAATCATATTTTAAGTTATATTAGGTAACTTGCTTAGTTGGATCCTAGTCATTGGGTATTATTTGAAAAAATTGGGTATTTTAAATAGAAAACTAAAGAAAAGGGTTGTAGTTGATTTAAAATGAATTTTATGGGTCTAAAAGTGCACGTATTTCCTTGTTCAAATGGGATAAGAACCTTGTTTCACTACCATAACTAATGCTTTAAGGAAGAACCCTTTTCAAATGGGATAAGATAAGAACCTTGTTTCACTACCAACAAATAAGTAGTGCTTTAGGAATTTTCCTTCAGATAAGAACCTTGTTCTTTCCAAAGCCTTTGGACCAGAAGGTTGATAAATGGAGCATTTCAGCTTTTGCGTGTGCTTAACAAGATTCCTATAATCGTTTTCCTGTTTTTTTTGTTTTTTTTAAAAGTAAGGGGCCAACGGGTGGCGAACCGCGGTCGGACCTTTCCTTCTTGGACCCGGAGAGGGGCTACAATTCCCATTAATCGTTTTCAAATGGGGCCAAGAAATACCACATTTGGTACCATAGATTCACTATATGATGTATGAACTATAACTTGTACTAGTGATGTCAATTACAAATTTTATCTTCTTAGATGTTGATTGTATATGCATCTCTTATCGTATATATCATGTGGTATTAAATTGAGGTACAAAGTCAAATGAGACCTAAATAACCACTTCATCCATTTACTTTATCATGAAGCTTTGCTCCATCCCTTTGTCTTTGTTAACAACTCGTAAGTTTGATTAACTAATCTGGTTGGGTTGTGATTCTCCAAAAGGGGATGGACTAGAGTTATATCAGTTAAATATATCTACAATTCTTATTATTCTTTTATCTCTATCAAATAGGGAGACGAGTTTTAACAAGGGATCTCTTTACATCCTCTAGCTAGTAAAGTTTAGATCTCAAGTTGTTTGTGCCTAATAAATCTCGGTCGTAAAAGCGGACCGAAGGAACTTCCTCTCGGCCCTAGCATCTGCCCACAAGCCAAACGCGACATCTTGTTTTTTTTTGTTTTCTTTCATAAAACAAAAATGAGCTATGAAGGCAAAACCTTCACGGCCTCGGTATTATCTGCCGAGGCCGAAGGGAGTGATAATTCCTCAAATGCTCAGCCAGAGCAAGAAAGTCAAGTGGCATCGCCACGTGGCGTCAGGGTCCCACGCTCCATTCAACGAAGTGACACCTCTGACTATAGCAGAAGACCCACGTCACATAAGAGCGTGTAATGTGCAGGAGGAGAGAGGAAGTGATTGAAGTCAGAATATGGCGAGTAAAATCAGGGATTAGGTGCGAAAATCTTACAACTTAAAAGATTAAGTCACCAACCATCAGACCCAAGCATTAAATGCACCTCCAAGGCCCAAGACGCAAAACCCACGACCAGGGCGGCAGCCAGGATTTATGGGGTCACACCACCATGCTTCACGTTCCCAAATGCCGATTTGACTACCCGCTAGCTCTGATCAACCCCACCATGCTTCACGTTCCCAAATGTCAACTCGACTGCCTACTAGCTCAGATCAACCTTATCATCCAGATTTTCAGCCTTGTTGTTTCTCCGGGACTTCTCCTATAAATACTAGGCTCCAACTCAAAAAAAGGATAATATCCTCGACATTTCATCGATATTATCGATATTTTAGACTATGGTCCACAATAACGTTACGAAAATAGGTAACCATTACCCATTGACCCATGTTAGGGTCTGAAAAAGGGTTATCACCATTAATAACAACTTGACCACCGTCTCTCCCAGCAAGAAAGCAAGCTAGATAATAGAAGCCAGAACCAGAAGGAGCCGTTCTACCAAATGCGTGTTTAAAAGTTAATGTGGATCCAAATAACGTCTCTCTCATCAGTGGCACAGTGGTGTTCTAAAAGTTAATTGGATGGGTTTTTTCTGTTGACGGCGCACCATGGTGGAGGCTGCGACGCAGAGGCTATAGCTGCTTTGGAGGGGATGCGGTTGCAGGGGTGTGTTTTTAAGGGTGATTCTTTGCCGGTATTTCCAATGCTATTGGCGCTGATATGGAGCATTTTTATATGGAGGGGCAGGATCCTGGACAATGCACGCTTTCTCTTAGTTTGCCGGAGTCCGGATTCCATTATGTCCCTCGGGAGCCGAATGGTGTATCGGTAACAAATCATCAAAATACATTTGGTAACAAATTGAAAGCAAATATTACTTACGAAACTGAAAAGTAGTCTTATTGTAAAACATTTACAGCCCGTTACATAATTTTCATAGCTTTCGTGTTAATCAAAGAAATAAGAAATACAACAAATTTGTTTAGAGATGAAGAAAAATAGTGAATGCATATAAAATTAAGACAAAAAACTATTTACAACTGTTTACAGTTTTTAGTTTTTTTAAAAAAAACCATGTGTTGTTTCTACTTCACTGCTCTCATCTCTTTCTTTAATTTAGAAGAATAAATTTTGAAAAAAGCAAAAACATTACTAAACAGCCCCTAAATTTCAGAGAAATCGGGAAAATAGTCGCTTATATCAATCAACCCAAAAGAGGTCAGCTGGTTGAATCATACAAAGGACTAGTTATCAAAATTGTAACTGAAAATTCTAAGTTATCAATTCCCCATAAACTTCTGTTTCTTGGCTGTGTTCATGTATGGTCTAAAGACCCATTCAGTCTGGGCTTCATTCTGATCCACCGTTCCTAACTTTATCTACAACACCAAAGCAAAGAAAGTGTAAACAAGTATGAAATATTAACAGTCTACTTGTCATTGACACAAAAAATATATCAAGTAACTAAACATAATTTTTTAATTGTTATCCAGAGAACATCAATCACATCCACCATGTGAATGCAATGAAGTGCCAGTGATATCACTGCAACAAGCACAAATTTCTCAGAATGAAGATAAAGTGACGGGCGAAGTACTGACCTTATAAAGCCTCAATTCAAACCGAGGACCAATCTCCTTCAGCTCAATGGATTTAGGGCCTCCGTGCTTCTCATAGGTATGATGCCTGTATGTTCTTCAAATTGTTAATGGGAAATGAAAGCAACACTTAGAGGATAAATCTGACTGTATAAGAAATATAATGAATACAATTGCTAGAGCAGCTAACTGAAGAAATGCTTAAATCCCCGATAGGAAAAAAATGAAAAGAAAAAGAAAAACTTAAAAAAGAAAAAGAAAAAGAGAAAAAGAGTGTCTACTAATTATTATTCAAGAACAGCCCTATATGTACCAATACGTGCATATAATAGAACTCATCGCAAATGTGCTAGGAGAAGATTAGAGCACATCCATGTACAAAATCCAAACCAATCATCCATCTAAGGTTAGAATGCTCAGCACTTCAAAGGTCAAACTTTTTTTCTCCACTCATGTAAGAGCAATGGCTATTGAAAACCAAAATTCCTACCCACCCACAAAAGTTGAAAAAAACTGGTCACACAACTCAACCACCAATATTCCCAAAGTACCTCTAACCGTAACCCTAATTACATTTTTTTTTTGGTCAGTTCTAGATAATGGCTGCCACTGTCATGGTCAGCAGCATCTCCAACATGGAGGCAGCCACTATGTCAGGAGCTCTGCAATGGGTCTTTTCTCACCATATTATACAACTGTCAATACATATAGAAGATTGCAAACTACCCAGAAGCCAAACCATGTGGCTTGTTTGAGGTTGAGTTGGGAACCTTGTGACTTGAACTTGACTCAGGCAAAGTAAGTCCAACTCAAGCTGGACTCGGTTCAACTAGCTTCACAAGCTCAACTGAACCCAAGCTTTATCTCGAACTCAAGCTCAATTTGAATCTTCTCAGGAATATAGTTTACAAAAATGAATCCCTACAATAAAAATCTTAAATCCATTCTCCAAGACTCCAGATAATACCATATATAACACCTCCAACTTGTTTGTCAACATACATTAACTACATGAGCCTTGGTCCCAAATTTCTCACAAGAAAATCCCAGCACCAGAAAAGGCTGGATATGTGTAATGAGATGAACAACATGCAACTAAAAGTAAATGGGAATGCTTGACTATTATTATACACTGATCTGGTTTTGACTTGCAGCGTGGTAATGCCCCCTAGAAATTTGGTGCAAAGGACTCAAAGATGCAATAACTACAGCTAGATTAGAAAATATGTATCCTCTTTGGAAGCACAAGCAAAGCCCATCAGCCACAATCTAACAATAAACCTTATTTTTCTAAACACAAATGTCCACGGTAATGTAAAAGTTGGTCAATAAATAATAATAATAATAACAATAACAATAACATGCCCTTTCAAAGTTAACGAGTCTTTTAGCTTTCCTACAAGTCTTAGGAGTCAAAGCCTAAAAATATGGCTACAGATATGTGACAAACAACCAACCTGAATGAAATGTAGTCAGACTGATTGGCAAAAGTGATTATGCGTTTCGTGTCCAGCTTTGACACTGGAAAGAGATGCTTTAAAATATTTGCTGTCCTCTCACCCAACTATTAACAATCAAGAAAAGAATACTATATATAATAAAATACTGAATAAGCCAGTAATTAAGAGGGGCAACTCAAAAAATATGGAGTGATAAACTTTTACATAAGATTAAGATGGGTAGCAGGAGTATAGGAATCAGAAAAACTAAGAATAATTATAACATGCAAAGCAACCAAGTGGGATACCATGGTGCTTCCAACAGTTAAACTCCTCCATGATTTTCAAAGATGGTAGGTAAGTCATAAATAACTGGAGCTGTTTATTTGAAAATAGTTATAATTAATAATCCTGATCTCTAAACCGTTCTGTCAACAATGTCCCAGGAGTCAAATTTTCTATTAGATCAATTGGGTCTAATATATCTTGGCATGATATACGGAGCAACGTGAGCAAACAAGATGTTGAAATATTTAATTGAGATATGATACCTTCGTCGTGAAATTGTTGAGAATCAAATGTGGATAAACCTGAGGCATCGTTCCCACGGTTTTCTTATCTTTAATGTCATGTCTTGTAACCTACAAGTGAAATACTATTAGCTGAATGCCCATACTAATAAGTCAAAGCATAGATCCAGTACCGGCATGACAAATTCACAAAAGCAAGTCAGAAAAAAAAAAAAGAAAAAAAAAAAAAAGCAATCTTAAACTTAATTAGTTCATAAAATATGGTTTAATTTCAATGTTCATCATGATTGGCATTCTATAATCATCACTGTCAACTCTTCCTTCTATATTTCTTTGCACTAGGAAGCTACCTGCTTTTTTATTTTGTTAATTTGTTTAAAACTATATCATGTTCTGTCATCAACCAGACTTTTTATAAGCATAATCTACCTTGAAAGGCACAAATTTGAAAACCGAAACTCATCTCTTTCTCAAAATCTGTTTCCAGTAACCAAAAAACCTCTGATTCCTGACAGCAATAAAACTAAACCCTTTCTGGCCCAATTCAAAACTTTAGACCTTGTGTGCCTCTCACTTTTTATAATTGTATGTTGTCCTCAATTTTTCCCAAGTTTTACTGCTGAAGATACCTAAAAATTTGCTGTTGTCTGAATTTCTTTTCTGCTGTTCTACATCAGTCAAAATACCAAGATACTTGCCCTACATTAATGTAAAGGTTATCACACTACTTACCACATTGAGTAGTTGAAAATAAGCTGTTGGACCAAAAGGAAGGTGGTTTATAATCAAGCCATCTGGTACACCACGATGCTCATGAACCAACACAACATCTGTAAAATCGTGCGCGCGGCAAGTTTCAATGATTTCAGAAATAACCTGCAGGATTTGAAAGAATAAAAAAATTTAAATGTATGCTCTACTACGGAAAAGGAGCAAGCTTCAGAGCCAGGCAGGTATGTCCTTAAATTTGAAAGGTTGTCAACAGGTACCAACTCTTTCGATTAACACATTGCAAGAATAAGAAAAACACGACAATATCAAAAAGAACTAAAGCAGTTACACCTCAAAAAGGAGACAACATCACACCATATTCTGGAGTAAACTAGAAATAAATTGTAACACAACAAATGATAAACAATAGAAAACACACAATAATTAACACAGTGACTACACAGAACATCTTCCAATAACTCAATACGGGCAACGCATGGTTGATTCATAAGAAGTGGTCAAACAACATCACACAAAAATATATATATGCAAATAAGTTCAGAGTAGAGCTCCATCTAATTTCTTGTGTCAGCAGTTAGATTTAAATGACAGAGCTTTTGATGAGTCAAGTATTCTTTGAGAGGGAAAAAATTATCTCCATCTTTTATCCTCTTTCAGATTTTCTATTTTCCTTATCATTCAAAGGCTGTACTGCATATTTCTGGATTTAATTTGATCTCTTATATCTCAGATCTCCCGGTAAGAACACCAAAAACAAAACTTGGAAACAACCATGCAGTCCGAATGCATCATCAAGCAACTACAGATTTAAGTACAACCAAAAAGTGAGGAGAAAACTAAGCAGAAAAAGATAGGCAAAACGGTCCACCAACCTGGCCACCACGATTCATTTGTTGTGCATTGGGAAAAACAAGTTTCAGCTCCTGCAACAACAGTGTCATTGAACAATAATCAAAACCAGCCTTGCATGATACCCACCAAAATGAACACAAGAAGTGCAGCTAGAAGAATAAAATTATATGATGCGAAAAGAAAGAGGCTAGGCCAACCTTTGCAAATTGTATCAGTGAAGCACTCGGATCCCTGGAGGTAGTTAGCAAAATTTTGGGGTCTCTTTGTGTGTTTACATACTCATCATCAATATGTGACATTGGGACTAGGATTCAGAAATAAAAATCATGAAGAATCAACAGCATACCCAAATGAAAAAACAAAAATTACATGTTCGAGCTTCAAACTACTGTCCAGAATATGATAAATTACCAAATACACATGAACTTCAACACTTTGATATATAAACATGAACTTTCACATATACATTATCATATATCAAAGAATTTCCATAGACCCATACCGGCAGTGTTTCCGTCCTCCAAATCGATATCTTGACGAAGGGCGGCTTCCTCATTCCGAAGCTCAGTGGGTATTGGTTTTCCCTCTGCAAAAAACAAAATGTCCCAAAATTGTTAGCAATTCACTGACCCCAACACAAAAATCCAACGTAGGAATGAAGAAAACAAGTACAAAAGAGAGAGAACCTTCTAGAGCTTCCCTGATCTTGCGCTTCTTCTCATAGAGCAACCGTTGTTTGCCTTCTAAGTTCTTTCTGTACAAGTACTCCCTCGTTAACCTCTTAATTTTTGGGGGCAGCATACTTGCTCTCTGTAACAGAACCTTATACGATGCCGTTTAGCAAGAGCAGCAGATTAGATGATGCCTAGTGAGATAGTCTCTTGCCTCTTCGTGTGAGCCTGTGACTGTGAGAAGGGAACCTTACAAAGCAACGAGAGAGAAGAACAGAGGGAGAAAGAGAGAAGGAGTTTACCGCTTTGAAGGGTAAGCATGTAATTACACAAAAGAGATTACCTTTTTTTGTGCGGAGAAATTGTAAGATGGTAGTACGGTAGAAGGGATACTTGCCTCCTACCCTCCCTTATAAGGAGATATTCCTTCTTCTTGAATCCTATCCAAGGTCTAAAATATTGGTGATATCGGAAATATCGGTAGGCTAAAAACACGGAAATTTCGATGGAAATATCGGGATATTATCGATATCGAAAAAAATTGAATAAAAACCATGGAAATTGTAAGAAAAACTTGGAAATTTTTATTGAAACTTTGCAGGATGTTTATTTAGTCAATTATCTATTAGTTTATCATAAAAAATTGGAAGGAAATGCATTACATGATGGATTTAACTGATTTAAGTTGATTATATAGCGAGCTGGCAAACACTGTGAGTGTAGAAAATATATAGTAATTAATGAAAAAAGATTAAACACACCATAATCATTTATATATAATGAATTAGTACAATATTTTACACTTTATACAATGCATGATAAGAATAATGTATCAAAATCACAAAAAGAAAAATTTTCTGCACACATGTCACAATACTATTAACAAGAATGTAGAAGCTCTAACTTATAGGGAATGAGGGAAGTATTTTCCTGGTATAAATTAGAGTGCTGCTATTTCCACACATCTGTCATATCTTCCCACCCACCTTATCTTCTCACTCACTATATAAATTTTATAGAAAATTAGTTAAATACCCATTCCTAGACATAATTCTATAAAGAAACCCTATACCATTCAATGTATATAAACACACCCAAAATAAACCCAAAAATTAATAGTTGTTGATTTCTTAAATTCAACAGTTATGTTTGATTACTGTTTTGCCCTTTTTCTTTGTCTATTAATCAACTCAATCTTCATCAACGAGCATTTCAGACTTTCTTCGTCTTCAACAATGGCGAGGTTCATCGAGCTTTGCTTCTAGCTTTTCTCCAATTCCAATTCTCCATTGTATCTTCATTGTCTCCACCACAGCCATCGCCGACTCCATCGTCGCAACCTGCCGCCGATTCACCTTCGCCGAAAATTCCATCTCCAATTTCCCTTCCTCCATCTCCGTCGGACGCTTCAGTTAACGTACCACATCCTTCTTCACCTTCGGCGCCACTGCAATCATCTTTGTCTTAATCTCCATCGGCCGACGACACACCTCCAATTCCTTCTCCAGCACCGTCGAATTCGAGCGATATCAATAGCAGCAACCTTGGACGGAGATGGAGCTAAGAACTCCTCTGGAGGAGGCAGAGATCGTTGGATAACATTCGTCGATCTCGGACGGAGATGGAGCTAAGAACTCCTCTCATTACTGTTCTTGGATTTAGATTCTCAGTGATCTAGGTTATTTGTGGAGAAGTGGCTGCAGCTTCTTCCTAAAGTTACTGAAGAGGTATATCCCAACATTATGTGCTCTTTCTTGAACAGATAGTGTAATATGATTTGGGGTTCAATAATGTTGTTTGTTTGGTATATAGAGATAAACTAAAGCATCTTGTTTAACTATTTTTTTGCTGATTTATGACTTCAAACCTTCTTATATGCATATAATTAACATTGAATGGAAGCCTTTGTAGATATAGTTTATTTCAACGACTAAACTTATAAAGGACTCCGTTATGATCTCTTGTTTTCAGCTTTATGAGGTTGATATGCATTTGGAAGAACTCCGAGAAATGGTTGTTCAAAAGTGCATGTTGTTCAGTAACATTGTATCTTAGTTTAATATGTTTTACATATATGCATGTTGATGCAATGAAATAAAAATTTATTTGTAAAATATGTATTATTGATGTGTGTATGCATGCTATGGCCATGTGTGAGTGCATGTGGATAGAAAGAGCGACTCTGTGTGTTTTTGTGCATGAACAGAGTTGCATACGAATGCTTCTCCAACAACCATATCTTATCTTGAGAACATTGTTTCAGAAAAATGTCGACTGAAGAGAAGAGAAAACTTGGGGTAGCCTGAAGATCTCAGCAAAGCGTTAGATATTGTTGCACAAAATAATCCAGGTTTCCAGGCTACTGCTGATGAGGTGGACCTTGACATTGATGCTCAGGTAATCATTTTCATTATTGATCAATTGGGGCTGATACACACCAATGCCAGGTAATCATTTACATTATGCGCAAAACACTGTTTAGTGTTGACTTGGTTTTGATGTTTGGTACTGTTTGGATTCTTTGTCGTACCTATTATGCAAATGAAATGATGTAGTTGTTAACTTTCAGTAAGTGGTATGAACAGTTGTTATGTTATTCATACCCTGCAACTGAGTTGACTTTTATGACATAATATTAATAGTGTACTTCTATGACATAGTATTAACATAATTTCAACAACCCATGCTCTATATTTTGCTCTATATATAGATGTGCTCTTGAAGTTTATGATATGCATAATGTGATTTTTACTAGGAAGGTAGTTCTATGACATAGTATTAACAATGTACTTTTTTTTTTCTTCTTGTAGAGGTATTTCCTTAAGCCTTTGCAATTGTTTCTGGTGAAACTATGAACAATTGGATGTGGTTTCTACAAAGGATATCGGATGTCTTGCTGGGACTTTTTTGGTTTTTTTTTTTTGAATTTTTTGTATGAAATGGTATTAACAATGTACTTCTATGACATAGTATTAACAATGTACTTCTATGATATGGTATTAACAATGTACTTTGGGCTTGTTGGGCTTGTTTTGAGTTTTTTTAAAAGTTTTTGTGCTAGGCTTGTTTTAAGTTAATCAATGGCAGTCATGTAATTTATGGGAACTTCAACACTCATTTCTTATGTAGTAAATGGTTTTTGGGTATGTTTCTAAAGTGCATTCCATGTGGGGGTTTTTTTCTTATTTATAATTTCAACCCCTATTTTCGGTAAACTACTAAAGCTTTTTAAACACAATCCTATTTTTCCACCCACCAATATTCCTAAATACCCTTTTAATTATTACCTCATTCCCTCTCTCCTTTTATCTCTCTAATGCCAAGACACACACACACAACTCTCTCTCTCTGTCTCTCTCTCTCTCTCATGTTTGCTGTACAAACTAAAACTGTTTTTTGCTGTATCTTTTTTTTGTTGTTGGTAAATATGGATTCTGTTAATATAATCATATTTATGCTCTTAGCTTCATAGTATTGTAAATAAACTCTTTCTCCAAAGTTATCCAAAGGCCAGAAATCTACTGAACTTTGCAATAAAAAGATATAAAACACCCTTGCAAAACACATGGAAATGTCAAAGAGTACAGAGCCAAACGGATAAGGGAAAAACAATAGTACTCGCCCAATTCACATGTCTCACCCTCAAATTTGTTAAAAGGCCAAGTTCAATCATCATCACATGCTACTGTTTCTCTAGTTATGATAGTAGACCTTTTTTCTCTTTCTTTTTCTTTAAGTCCTTTTAAGTCATTTTATAATAGGGTTAAATTTGTCTTTAAAAGTTCAAAGATAAGGTGGATGGGAAAATAGGACAGGTGAGTGGAAATAGTAGCACTCTTCTTTTAAGAGGGAAATATCAACCATGTGGTCTACTCATGTACAAGTTATATGACGTAGCTATTGGGCTGGGCTTCCGAAATTTTTTTAAAAATCACTTATCACCTCAAATAAGCAATGCCAAACGCGTACTTAATATTTTATAATCTCTCTTTTTTTCTTTTTTTGGGGGGGGAACAATAATTTCAAAAAATTTCTCTAATTAACTTCAAATCACAACTAAAAGGGATTAAAGTTGTAAATATTTTTCAAGAAATGTTCAAAATCATGTTTGTTGAATACAATTTTTAAACCGATATTCTAAAATTTTCTTCTACCATTGAGGTTCTTAAAACAAAAAACAAGACTTGTACACATGCATTTTCACTTCATTCATGTTATAACTTGGGGTATGCATGGCTCATAGAAACAGGGTTCAATATAATGTGCAGAAGAGGAAAATGTATACCAATTAACAAGTATTTGATGATTGTGTACAAGAAAAATCACATGGACAAAATTCCTTACATGGCATTATTTTGCCTTAAAAGTAACTAGATTGAACTTGCAATAGTTCTAGTTGCGCCAGTAATTTCGCAGTCGTTGATTTCAATCTGGAGTCACCCTGCTGGGCTAGATCAATGAGCACCACCTGAGCAGATTCTCCATAGTTTACTCTGTGTTCCTCGGCTCCAAATATCTTCTCCAATATCCACAGTGCTTTCTCTTGAGCCTTGATGCTCCCTGATTCTAGAACCTTTATGATGGCTGGAATTCCTGACATTTTGGCTATGCAATTGCTTCCATTTTCCCACATTTCATCGTGCAAGAGTGTCGCGAGGGCGCTCAGTGCAGCTTCATCTGCTTCCCTCTCCTCACCTTCCAGTATTTGGATTATTGGAGACACAGCACCTGCCTTGACCAAACAAAATGTGCTTTTCACAAAGCAGTAGCCATTATGAACTTCACAAAAACCATCTGCAGAAGGAGGAACACATGACCACCTTGATTTCCTTGACTTACTTAGAGATGACGAATTCTGCGATAATTGAGCTAGCGACATAGCAGCCCTGCATTTAGTAACCGGTGATCCACTCGAGAGTAACTTAACAAGCAAAGGAATTACCCCTTGTTCTGCTGAATAAAGCTGCAATTTCTTATCAGAAGGATTCGTGAACCGAATCAATAGGCCTGTAACGCTTTCTTCTAACCAGCATGTCGTCTCTTTTGAAACTTCAGATCTTGAAGTCAAAATGGATACCATAATGGGCACCAAATTTGCTTTCTTTAACGTATCTGTGAGTTTTTTGTCACTATTGGGAAGATGGCTAAGTATGCCAACTGCAGCAGCTTTCTCGCTGTTGAATGTTGATGATGAGATAATATTGATGATTGTTTTGATATAGGTTTCTCCTAGTTGGTCTGTCAACTCTTCAGCCAAATCTTTAGAGAGAGTGTAAAGCAGATTCAAGGCACTGCTCCTGATTTTAATGTTAGTTTCCATCAGGAACGGCAGGAGAAGCTGAATTGCACCATGTTCTTTCATCTTTCTTCTAACTTTGCCTGCTCTGGAATGGGAGGCAATACTATTAAGTGCTTGTAATAGGTGATTTTGAATAACTGGACTTGTGAGATTTAAAAGTGAAAGCATCTGCTGAGCCACATCTGGGTTAACAAGAATAGATTCGGATTCAGCAATCTTTGCAAGAATCGCTGATGCAGGCTCGCGAAGATTCATAAGCACTGATGTCACAGAGAAGAGGAGCTGAAGCAGAGATGCTACGATGCCCGAACTGATCAACCGGTGGACATTTTCTGTCAGGTTTGACAGATTTTGCAAGGCACTTAAAGCAGATAACTTGGCTTCGAGCTTCCCTATGCTAAACATTCTGACAAGGGGTTCGATTGCACCATCTTCTCCAAGGGACGCTCTACTTTGATCTGTGAGCTCCATCCTCGAGAGTGCTGTTGCCATCAGAATCTTACTCATGTCAGAACCTGCAAACACATAGAATGCATAGTTTATTAAGTGCCCTGGAATTTGCAGGACCGAGGGAGGTTGAAACCTTACCAAAACGAAAAGGGAGGTTAAAAGATCATGTTCTATGCATCATTGACAAAATAAAGTTGGTCTATATGCAGATACTTACTGATGTGCTAAATGGCTCAACAGTTTGATATCTACTGAATCTAAGGACAGGGTATCCTATTGAATTTTTCACTTCAGCTTTAACTATGATATTAAGACCACAAACTTAAGGTCAAATTCAAGTTAAATGTGAATTAGGGATCATCATTTTGCTATATGAACCACAGATAACATATCAGTCATTTCCATCTATATGGAAGTTTTGTAAGTTTTATATTGATAATTAACTGCGGTTAGATAAATTCATGCTATTAAATAATTCTAGAAAGCTCATGATCCAACGTTAAGTTAATATCACAATCATGAAAACCACATAATCATCAAAGCGAAAAGAGATGCAAAAGTGAGAGGAAGCTTTTTGATCACCTTCGTTCAGGTACTGCACTAGTGGCTTAAAGTAACCAGCCTCTGCCATATGAAGCGCATTTTGAGTGTTGCTAGACAATGCATTCAACAACTTCCCTGCATGATGTGAAGCAACAAGGTCATCCCCATTTAGCGAGGCAACCAACATAACTATACACCCTTGAATCCGCCCAAGCCGCCGCCTGACTGACTGAAGATCTGAGAGATCCAGCAACAGCCCCACAGCTTCTTTTCTTTCTTCTTCATCCCGTACTAAAGATTTCACAACTGCGGACAAAAACCCAACATCTGCCATCTTCTCCTGCACGCTACTTTACAATGTGAGATAACCAATTACCATGAAAATCCCAAATTCTAAATTCAAGATTGATATGAAGAAGAAGAACAAATTACCTTGTTATCAGCATTATCTGAAGCAAGCCTTCTCAATAATTGAACTATACATAGCCGGTTTTCTGATTTACTTGAACTTAACCGATTAAACAGAATCGGAATAACACCTTCATCACTAATCCATTCACTGCTAACCTTTTTGTCCCCAATCAACTCATTCAATTCCAAAAGAGCGAATTTGAGCTGTTCATCATCACCACACTTTATTTGCAAAGAAATTTCATCCATACCAAAACAAACCCTTTTCTCCTCTTGGATTTCCTCTTCCACTTCAATCTCACTAACAACCCCAGAATCATAACTAGTACTTGCAAATGAGCTCATATCAAACCTGGTGTTCATCAAATCTTTATGTAACACTCCAATCTTGTCCTTCAAATCTGTGGACACTTCTAGACTGGCCAAGAGCACTAGGCCCAATGACCTCCCAAGATCGTGAACCACATCCTCCACTTGTTTGACAAATGATTTTGTCCCTTGGGTTTTGAGTAAAGCCTTGGCTCGCTTAAGCTCTGACCCAAGAGACTCCACAGCCTTTCTCACTGGTGGGTGGTCCTTAAACTTAATGATATTGTCCATTAAACCATCAAGAATTGGAACTAATTTCTCAACCAATATTTCAAATTCAGCCAGAATTTCTCTTTGGGTTTCTGAGTATTGAGCCAAAGAACTGACCTCAGTGACCAATTCTTTTATCTCTATCAAAAGCTCTGAAAATCTTCTCTTCTCCATAGTTGTCATTGCCCTCTCTGTAAAGAAACAGAGCAGATTAAGAAAGATATATATCAGAAAGAGAGATGTATCTATATATATATATATATATAAGAGAACAAAGGAGAAAGTACAAGGAAAACAATAAGAAATTATTGGTAACCTGTCGGGCAAAAATCAAAGTTATCGATCCACTTGTGGGTTCTGAAAACGTGATGATCAAAAAGCCAAAGCAAAAAAATAATTTAAAACAAAACCAAAACTGCTGTTTCTTCTATCTTCTTTGGCCGTCTTGAAGAGAAAATTGGCGAGTGAAAGAAGGGTTGGAAGTCTGCAGTTTGGAATTTTGTGAAGAGGTATCAAAAGGGTCTTTGTCAGACTGTCCTGACTCGGTTTGCTATTGATTATTGTAATAATTATAATATCTTCCTGTTGTTCTTGTTCTTCGTCGTCCATTGAAACAAAAATGAAAGTCAGGAGAACCAGTCAAACACTAGCAATAAATTCTCAGCCTGTTGTTTGTTCCTTTCTCTCCTTCTTTCTTTCCATTTGCTTGCTTGCTTAGTTTTGTTTACTTTTTTTTTTTTTATGTTTTCAAACTACCGGAGCTTTATATTTTAAGTGGCTTTGAACAGAATTTTGGCTTTCTTGGTCAACTGCCGCATGTGTGGGTGTGGCTGCGTTGGTTCCAAATATCTTGTTGGTAAAAAGAACATTCTGGGGTGGGGGGAACTTGAGGAGTTAACTTTTGAGTTTGGACAAATTGGTTTGATTGTCCAAGTTTCTAGAAGGTGTGTGCTTTAGGAAAACTCATTGCATTTGCTGTGATATTGTGATTTGTGTGCTTATTTTTCAAAGTTTTGAAGAATTTTAAATTGCTTGCATAGCATTCACGATAGGTCACTCGTGAATATGATCACCCCTTGACCCAAAAAAAAATATGATGACCCCAACTGAGATTTTTTGGCATTTTTTAATATATATAAAGTGAGGGAATTCAAAGTTGTAACCTCTTAATAAAGTAGAAAGAAATATGATTCAAACTAACAGCTGTTTGAGATTCAAATATCACAAAAACTAATAGCGGTTTGAATGTGAGGGACCACTATAGTCTGCAAGTTAAGACCACTGGTCCAGACTCTTCGGATATTTGTTATGAGTTGAAGATGTATCTTGTGTTCAAAATTACATCATTAGAGAGGTTTTTATTTAATTATTTACGAAATATAAAACCTTAAATACTAAATCTTAATATCAAAAGGGTTAACCTTAATCCTTCAAATAAGTTCTGTATCAAGCATGTAAAGCATTGGTACAGAGTAAGCACCAAAGTTCTGGGGACCATGAAGTCACTTTTGAGTTTTGAAGGTGTACTTTTAAGGAGCACTCAACGTTTTCCATACTATTGTAATTTGGGTGCTTATCTTCAAACTTGCATGTTTAAACTGTTTGCAGACAGCGCGTTCACATGGATCACTTGTGAATATTATTGTCCAAGCTTGTATCCTCTTTAGGCATGTTTTGTATGCTGTCCTTATGTTATAACCACAAAAGTAAGATATTTCTCATTGCTTTTAGTTATCTTTTAATATAATCTCTAAAACCATTTTAAACCTTAAAGGGACATTGTTTTTCTTTTTTGAAAAGAAAAAAAAAACGATATAATTGAAGCAAAGAAACGTTACAAGAGATCTTCAGTTAAAACATCTTGGATGATATCAAGAGGATCCCTATACCATAAAAATGTGTCTTTTAAAGATAAAACAAAACGAGATAGTCTATGAGCCACCAAATTGGCATCTCTCTGAAAACCAAAACAATAGAAATATTACTCAAATTTGATAACACACCCTGCAATCTTCAATAAATAAATAAAAAACCACCACAGCTAACCTAAATATCTTCGCACTAGCCAAGGATAGAAGTCATTGCCTCGTTTTTTAGCATAAGCTGTATAATATTTTTTTGAGTACACATGATTGGGGGAGAGAGGTTTATGCTCAAATATTCCTTGGGTGCTTTGAATTTCTGCCCACATGAGTGGAGGTGAAAGAGCTCAACCAACTGAGCTATACCCCATTGGCACATATGCTGCATAATATAAACACAAATAACGGAAGTAAATTCTATTTTGGACAAACCACAGCTCATTCCATTGAAGTCTTGAGTTTGAAAATAGAAGTTTCTCAATTATTGGACTTGTTCATATTATTAATTAGGGTATGGCATTTGCAGGCTTCATTAGGGGAAAAAAAGAGAGAGTATATACCAAACCATAAGGGGTCAGTCAATAAAGATTTTTGTGTTTATTTATTATAGCGTCCAATTTATAATTAGTGATGTATCATGGTGTACTAGTCAAATTATAAGAGATTGACCAATGACATTTGATTTAGTAGCACTCAATTTTCACTTTCTTAGAAAAGATCGTGAGTTCGATATTCTTATGAACGACAATTGTTAAATTAAAAAAATTAAAAAAACAAGACAAAACGCGTAATGTGATGTGAGAATATTTTTGCCAATAGGACAAGCCTATATGACTTATGGGTTATAAACGATATTTTTCTTTGTCTATAACGAAATTATAGGATCCTTGGATAGAGAACTCTATGATGATGTGTGTATAGGGTTTAGGGTGACTCTTCATTATGAAAAGCTAAAATAGAAAATGGGCAGTTGCAGTGGCGTAGCCAGGAATTCTTTCAAGGAGGGTCAACATTATTAGCCAAGATAAATGGAAAAGCCATACCACCACCAGACTTGGACTAGGATGGTTTAGAGGAGAAGAAAAATGCATACAAGGATGTGCCATTAGAATAAAACTATGAGATAATAGATTAATAACCTAAAATCTTAAGTATCCATTGTTTTTCTACATAAATATTTTAGAATAAGTTCAATTATATAAGAAAACTTTGATGGTTGTTGTTCCAAAAATATTTAATGGGTTTTAAGACAATATTGGAAGATGTTGCTAATTAAACTGAACATGAATAAAAACACTTACGTAGAAGGTCAAACCAGTTGCTCTACCACCCACTTCCATATGCTTTATCAAGGGTGGAATCAAGAATTTTTCAACGGGTTGGCTAGCTAAAGTTATTAGCTTAAAATTTAATGATTATTTTTTTTGGTACGTATATTTACAATTTCTATAGTCTTTGTAGAAATAAAAGTAAACATTAAATCATATAAACCACGCTAGTTCATAACTCCATAAACTAATTTTCAATAAGTTTTAACATAAACCAAATAGGGTTTAACATCATAGTGGATTAGGCTTTTTACCTAGATTGACCTTAGTTCCTTCATGCATTCATATCATACATGAAAAATTGTTTTATGTAAAAATATTGACTAAGTATGAAAAATGGGTTTTTGGAATAATCATTTTCTGAAGATAATTTTTGGCGGCTTTTATTCCTCACACATCAAATAAGAAAACTTGATTTTATGGGATTTTAGTATGAAGTATATATTGACTTAATGAGCTATCATTTTTAGCCTAAATCGTATTTTACACTAAAACCGATTTTTCATATTTTGATTTGGTGGGAATTTGATTTTCTAGTATTTTTATTTGAATCCAAATGGGGGGTACTTCCTTATTTACATTGTAAACTTAAGTAAATGGAGTAATATAAAAATAAATAAAAGTAAAATGACAAAGACATTTACTTAAATGTTGAAAGTGGAAATAAGGTAATATGTACACTGTTACCATTGGGTCAGAAGGGTCAATAAGGTAATCTGTATACTGTTACCATTGGGTCAGAAGGGTCATATGACCCTCCTAGGCCTTAATTGGCTCCGCCCCTGGGCAGTTGGGTTCATTTTTCCAACGAGCAGGGTGTTTCTTTTTGTGGCGAGCTGCACGCAATGCATCTTTGAAGCTTCAATTAAAGTTGAACTTTTAAACATGTGCAATTTATTTTTTAGTAAATTTAGATTTTAGCCACAAAATAACTTTCACTTTGGGAAAAAGCTAAAACTTTTTCCAAAAAGACAGAAAAACCCCTCAACTTTCAAACCAAAGACTTGCAAATGTAAAGGATTCCTTAGGAAATCCGAAAATAAATAAGGGCATTTATGTCCATTTTGGCTTCTTTTAAAAACATTTCTCTCCTCTAGCCTTTTCCAAAATGCCCCTTATTTTTTTCTGAGCAAAACATGGGCAAATTTATTTAGTAAAACTTGAAAAAAAAACCTTTATGAAACATGTAGATTCTTTCCTTCTCGTTTTGCTTTGCTCCATGTGAGAATGGAGTAACTTTTTTTGCTTTTCTTTTTGGTTCCCCTCAACTTAATAACCAAATAAAGTGAGTTGAAATACAATATTGTTACATGAAAGAATCATATTGTAAACAGTTTTTAAGGCGTAGTCACTTATAATTGAAAGTATGACCTGAAAAGAAAAAAGATAGAGAACACACACAAACCATAAGGCGTCGGTCCTAATTTTTTTAAAAAATTAGTTTTATTTATTATAGGGTCCAAAATGGTGAATTTATAAAAGTACGAGGAAAATTGAAATTTTCATATATGTCTTCTTTTTTGGGTTGCGTTGTTAGGAATCAAATTCTTGAGAACTTATGTACAGTCAGTCGTCTTTTTTTATGTTGAAAATACTAATGCCCGTTTGTGACAAAAAGATCCAAAAGGTTCTAGAAGAATCATTATTGGTGGAAGAACTTAGAGTTGTGGAGAAAAGTACAAGGAGGTGGAGCATGATGGCTAAACAATAGCCACAAAAAGATAGAAGTTTCTAGGCAAAGCCACATACTTGTCGCTGGAGTAAGAGACTAAGTCGGTGGAACTTGGTGATGTCGGCAAAGATGCTTATAAATAGACATGCAACCACAATGAAATGTGGAGTCAACTAATAGAACTCCCAAACTATATGAGAGATATAAGAGAGCTAACCAAAACTAGTTTAAGGGAGCCAACAAGAGAGTCTCCCAAACTAAGCTATGTTGAGGAGCCAATAAGCTCACCAAGCTAAGAGAGAGTGATGGCCAATAAGCCAAAAGCTATAAGGAGGCCAATTAGCCTACACCAAGCTATGTACTATTCTCCTATAATATAATAAAATCACTTTGTTCAACTATTGTCCTATTGTCTTAAACCCTTCACACATAAACCAATAATGGTATCAGAGCAACACCCTTCACCTCCTACAATTCCAACATTTTAGAACCAGTGAAACCTGTTGTGGTGGTGGTTAACCGGTTAAAATTAGCCCAAAAAATTCACGCGGTCGACCTCTTCTGCAATTCGTCTTCTTCAAACTCTTCTTCAACTCGTCTCTTCTACAACAACAAAAAAATCGTTTCTTCAACTCCCTTGCTCCAACTTCTCCCTCTTCTTTTTCATTATTGTCAAAAACCCATATTTCTAGGGTTTAGCAATTTTTTGTAATTTGATTTCAGGCGTATTTTTAGGGTTTAGCATTTGGGGTTAATAATTGGAATTAGAATTGGGTTCTGTTAAAGGAAAGAAAATAAGTCAATGATTTAATATTGAGTGATTGTAGAATCTAAAATAAGTTATTTCTCATTGCTTCTAGTTATCTTTTAATATAATCTCAAAAACCACATTCTGTAATTTTAAACCTTAAAGGGACATTGTTTTTGTTTGTTGAAAAAAAGAAAACGATATAATTGAAGCAAAGAAATGTTACAAGAGATCTTCAGTTAAAACATCATGAATGATATCAAGAGAATCTCTATACCATAAAAATGCGTCTCTTAAAGATAAAACAAAACGAGCTAGTCTATGAGCCACCAAATTGGCATCTCTCTAAAAACAAAAACAATAGAAATATTACTCAAATTTGATAACACACCCTGCAATCTTCAATTAAAAAAAAAAACCCACAGCTAACCTATATATCTTCGTACGAGCCAAGGATAGAAGTCATTGCCTCGTTTTTTAGCATAAGCTGCATATTTTTTTTTTTGAGTACAAACGGTTGGGAAGGGGGGTTTACGCTCGAATATTTATTGGGTGCTTTGAATTTCTGCCCACATGAATGGAGGTGGAAGAGCTCAACCAACTGAGTTATACCCCACTGGCACATATGCTGCATAATATAAACACAAATAACATAAGTAAATTCTATTTTGGACAAACCATCAGCTCATTCGATTGAAGTCTTGAGTTTGAAAATAGAAGTTTCTCAATTATTGGACTTGTTCATATTATTATTAATTAGTGTATGGCATTTGCAGGTTTCATTAGGGAAAAAAAAGAGAGTACATAACAAACCATAAGGGGTCAGTCAATACAGATTTTTGTGTTTATTTATTATAGCGTTCAATTTATAATTAGTGATGTATCATGGTGTACTAGTCAAATTATAAGAGATTGACCAATGACATTTGATTTAGTAGCACTCAATTTTCACTTTATTAGAAAAGATCGTGAGTTCAATATTCTCATGAACGACAATTACTAAATGTAAATTATTATAAATAAAAAAAAAAAAAAAAAAAAAAGACAAAACGCGTAATGTGATGTGAGAAATTTTTGCCAATAGGACATGCCTATGTGACTTATGGGTTATAAACGATATTTTTCTTTGTCTATAACGAAATTATAGGATCCTTTGGTAGAAGAACTCTATGATGATGTGTGTATAGGGTTTAGGGTGACTCTTCATTATGAAAAGCTAAAATAGAAAATGGCAGTTGAGTTCATTTCCAACGAGCAGGGTGTTTCTTTTTGTGGCGAGCTGCACGCAATGCATCTTTGAAGCTTCTATTAAAGTCGAACTTTTTAAACATGTGCAATTTTTTTTTTCTGAGCAAAAACATGGGCAAATTCATTCAGTAAAACTTTAAAAAAAAAAAAAAAAAACCTTTATGATTCTTTCCTTCTATGTTTTGCTTTGCTCCATGTGAGAATGGAGTAACTTTTTCTGCTTTTCTTTTTGGTTCCCCTCTATTTATACGATCATGGCATCATGATCAACGTAAGAAAATAACCAAATAAAGTGAGTTGAAATAAAATAGTTTTTAAGGTGTTGTAACTTAAAATTGAAAGTACGACCTGAAAAGAAAAAAGATAGAGAACATACACAAACCATAAGGCGTCGGTCCTAAATGTTTTTATTTATTTATTTTTATTTATTATAGGGTCCAAAGTAAGTGGTGAATTGATAAAAGTACGAGGAAAATTGAAATTTTCAGATATGGAGTAGATGATTTTCTTTTTTGGGTTGCGTTGTTGGAGCATTTCCAGCAAGGGGACCAAGGGCTTGGGGGGGGGTTTAACCGGTTAAAATCAGCCCAAAAAATTCACGCACGCGACCTCTTCTTCGAACTCTTATTCAACTCGTATCTTCTACAACAACAAAAAAAATCGTTTCTTCAACTCCCTTTCTGCAATCTCTCCCTCTTCTTTTTCATTATTGCCAAAAACCCCCATTTCTAGGATTTAGCAATTTTTTGTAATTTGATTTCGGGCATATTTTTAGGGTTTAGCATTTGGGGTTAATAATTGGAATTGGAATTGGGTTCTATTAAAGGAAAGAAAATAAGTCAATGATTTAATATTGAGTGATTGTAGAATCTAAATTTAATTAGCATATAGTCAGCATGTATTACCTAGAATAGCTATATTCTTGTGTGTATAAAGTTCTTGTATCTGTATGAAGTTAAATATCAATACAATATCATAACTTCTCATGGTATCAGAGCACCAATCCTCGTGACTCTGCCCAAACACCTTCTGCTACAAACACACCCTACAAACATATCTCAAACACCATTAACACAGCACCACGGCTGAATCAAAATCCACAGAGCTGATGCTTACCCTTTCTGATCCGCTCGCTTTATACAACTCCAACACACCGGGACTTTCCCTAGTTAACATCAAGCTCGAAGTCCACAACTATGGTCAATGGAGCTGATCTATGCATCTTGGCCTCAATGCCAAGAGCAAGCTTGGATTGATTGATGGATCAATCAAGGCACCCTTATCTAATGACACAAAATTCCCATTGCCGCAGCGTTGCAATGACATGGTTTTGTCATGGATTCTACACTCCCTTCATCTTGATATAGCCAGCAGTGTCCTCTATGCTAAAACAGCGGTAGCCATTTGGACTGATCTTCGAGATCGGTTTCACAAAGCAATGACTCCAAATTTATTAGATTCGACAAGAAATTGTCAAGTGCCGACAAGGACCACAATCAATCTCCATTTATTATACAAAATTGAAAGCTCTTTGGGATGAATTGGCTTCATACCAAGAGCCTCTTATATGTGACTGTGAAAGGCTGAAGAAACTTGCCAAGAGAGAAGAAAAAGAAAGAGTGATGCAATTTATAATAGGCTTGAACGACACGTACTCAATGGTTCGTGGATCGATTCTAATGATGAATCATTTGCTTCATACATGCAAAGTTCACGGTTTGGTTCTTCAGCATGAGCGCCAAACAGAGGTGACCAAACGAAATGACAACCTGGTCACTCCACACGCAATGCAAACTGGTCATTCCTTGGGGGCAGGATCTTCATAACCACCCAAATCCTTGAAGTGCACATACTGCGATGGGGATGGACATCTGAAAGAACGATGCTACTACATCATTGGTTTCCCTGTGGGCCATAAATGGCATGGGAAAAATGTCAAGCCCAGAAACCAATGTTCAGGACCAACTGCTTACAACGTTGAAGTCAATTCGCCACCAGCCAAACATACTGACACAACCAAGGCAACCGTCACTGATGGCCCAACCTTCACCACTAAGGAGTACAATGAACTTATTGTTATGTTTCGTAATAAGAGGGGTAATGGTCAGCCATTGGCACATGCAATAGGTATCATTACACCCACTTGTAACATTGCACATCCACATTCCACGTTATATTGGATTGTGGATAGCAGGGCAACGGATCACATTTCTCATTCGTCTCCTACACATAATCAAACTGCGACGCATCATGAATTTGTTGGTTTGCCCAATGGAGAATAGGCAGAAATACATACCATTGGGTCTATTAAATTTACACAAGACTTGTCTCTTGATGGAGTTCTACATGTCCCAAAATTTTGTGTCAACTTGTTGTCTGTGAGTAAATTAACTTGGGCTCTACGATGTCTAGTAATTTTTTATCCAGATTTTTGTGTTGTGTAGGATGTGGATACGAAGAAGACGATTGGCCTGGGCAAGCATTTTGATGGGCTTTACTACCTCACGCCTACCTAAAATCCTCACCTCGCTAGTCATGTTCGAGGTATCTAAGATCTTTGGCATCAATGTGTAGGACATCTGTCACCTGCCGCTCTTCACTCTTTATCAAATACTATTCCCAAAATAATGTTTAATTTCCAGCATATTTGTGATGTTTGCCATTTGGCAAAACAAACTAGATTACCTTTCACTTCTAGTTCAATTAAAACAGTTGCACCTTTTGATCTTATTCACTGTGACATTTGGGGACCTCACAACACCCATAGACATTCTGGAGCATGTTATTTTTTGAGTATTGTTGATGATTTTACCCATTTCACATGGGTTCATCTCATGCATTTTAAATCTGATACACAAACCATCTTGCAATCATTCATTTCTTGGGTTAAAACTCAATTTCATCGTAACATTAAGACCCTTCGTTCTGACAATGGTGGTGGATTTCTATCCATGCATTCATTCTTCATCGCTCATGACATAAATTTTCAACATTCTTACACATACACCCCCTCAACAAAATGGGGTAGTTGAATGAAAGTATCGTCATATTTTGAATATTATTAGGCACTTCGTTTTCAAGCCAACTTACCCTTACAATTTTGGGGGGAAAGCCTTCAAACTGCATGTTACCTTATCAATCGCCTCCCAACTCCCTTACTCTCTCATCAAAAATGTTATGAGCTTACATGACTTCTCCTTCTTATTCTCACCTATGGGTTTTCAGGTGCCTTTATTATGTCACTAAACCTTACACCCACTTACAAATTTGATACCCGAGCTCACCATTGTCTTTTTCTTGGGTATCCTCTTAGTCAGAAGGGTTATCGAGTCTATGACCTTAACACAAAGAAATTTTTTTATCTCTCAGGATGTCATTTTTCACGAACATACATTTCCATTTTTTGATCTTCCACTTGAAAATCAAATTGACACATCCATTCTCCATATTCCTCATTCATCTCCAAACCCCCCTTTGACACCAGCCCATATGTCTCCAGGCCCAACTTTGATAGTCTCACCTCCAGCAGACACAACCCACGTTGACCCACACATTCCCTCTTCAGATCCACTTCCATGCCTAATTATTCTTCTACCTCAACGACGTTTCTCTCATCTCCTCAATAGCATCTCTGGTTCTCACTGACCCTCTACCGGTCAACCCAACTCCCACCGACCCACCACCATTACTTCGTCGATCTGAGCGTGTCAAACATACCTCTTCCCATCTTCAGGAGTATCAAGCTCTTTACACTGCCTTGCTCACACTTAGAGTCATCTATTCCTCCACGTTTGGAACCCGGTATCCACTTCATCAGTATATCTCTTACTCTAGCTTATCTCCTACTTATTAAAATTTTGTATATCTCTCGTTTGGTCAAGTCATCTTCCTATGCATAGGCCTATCATGACCCCAAATGGGTTGCTGCGATGCACTCTGAGCTGCAAGCTCTTGAAGCCAACAACACATGGTCTTTGGTTTCTCTACCTCCCGATCATTGCCCAATTGGCCACAAGTGTATTTTTTGGATTAAATACAACTCTGATGGCATCGTTGACCGTTACAAGACCCAACTTGTTGCCAAAGGGTTCAATCAACGCGAGAGCATTGATTTCCATGACACATTTTCTCTTGTTGCGAAATTAATCACCGTCCGTTGCTTGTTGTCCATTGCCACTATTCGACACTGGCATTTGCATCAGATGGATGTCCAAAATGCCTTTCTCCATGACGACCTCCAAGAGGAGGTTTACTTGTTACCCCCGCCTGGTTCTCGTTGACAAAGGGAGGAGGTTGTATGTTGACTTCACAAGTCCTTATACGGACTTAAACAGGCTCCACGAAGATGGTTTCAAAAGTTTTCATATGCTATTTATGGCATTGATTTCGAGTAATCTTGAGCCGATTACTTTTTATTCGCACATGTACATAGATGTTCCTTAACTATTATACTGCTTTATGTGGAGAAAGCAAGATGGGTTTGATAGTCCTACCGTTGCGGTTGTTTCAAGGTGCATTAGGACGAATGAAGTATTCTGAGTGAACATTAAAAGAATTGTTGAAGAAATTGCTATTGCTTTGGCGCCAATAATACAAGCCGAGGTCAAGCGCTCAGTGTTGGAACTCACTAAGAAGGTAATGAGTGAAGTGAGTTCCTTCATGAAAGACGCAAGACAACATCTACTTGTGGGACATGGAGATATAAATGCAACTAAAGGGGACGAGGCATTGAAAAAAACCCATGGAGGTGAGAATGTTGTGACCAAGACTAGTGAAGAATGTAGCAAATTAACCGAGAAAGGTGCATTTGACGTGAACAATCCATCAACAGCATTACCGGATAGACAAAGTTGCATTCAAGTTGCGGTATGATGAGCGATTAGGAGTTTGAAGATCGACAATAAGTTGGTTTCTTATTACCGTTTACATTTGTTATGTATGCATTTATTTGGATTACAACCGTACAAAATTAAAATGACAAAGAAATAAAATCGTTTATATGTTGTAATATGCTTAAATAGTGTTTATTCCTATGTATAATATTCGAATTCCCATTTCTACATCATTTAAAATTGGAGTGGAAAAGAGGAAGGTCACAAAGTTGCCCCATGGTGATCGAAGTCAAATAAAAACACGTCATATGGGCAAAAGGCATCCACAACATCATTGTAAAGAGCCATGTGTTGACTCGACAATTGGAAAGGCAAAACCGATGCAGAAGATGGAGTTTAAGATAAAAATTGGGCCATTCAAATTAAAACCCAGTGACTTATAAGATTTCAATTTGGACTTATTTAGTTATATTTGTAGGCTTAATGACACTTCAAGTTAAATAGTTACGACTCTTGAATTAACAAATCGACCAAATTCCCTCTATGTAGTTGTCTACGTCAATTTTATTATAACAATTGATTTCTTCTTCCGGTGTAGTGAGGAAGTTATAATTGACATGGAAAAAGGACAACATGTGACCCGAGGTGAGTTTATATGCCTGAGGTCGGAAAAGTGAATTAATGACTAAGTGATTAACGTGCAAGTGTGTTATCTACAAGAAAAGGGATCAAGGAATTGGTACTTCCCAACATATTTATCGATACGTTAATATTTTCCAAGTGTTATTGGTTGTTATTTAGTAAATGAATTTCAGCTTAAACTATATCTTAGTATAGGATCAAGTTAATGATACAAGTGATTATAAGTTCGACCATTTAGGTGTCAAAATGAGAAGGGAAAACTCAAAGCGGTTCATCGTAGGCCTTAAGAAGTGCGATAAGGTATCAAATTATGTTATGTTTGGTAATATTTTTAGCTAGGTTATTTATATGCATGAATTTCTAAGTAACTCATTGTGCTCCTAGATGTTCATTTCCTTTTGGATCAAATTGGGAGTCATTGGTATTTGGTAGTGGTGCATGTTGGTGATCAAAAGGTCGAACTATGGGATAGCCTCCTAAATGCTAAATATAACGCATCTTGTTAGAAGAAGTATAAGTTCATGGATTAGAGTGTGCTAAGGTTTTAGTTCAAAAATATTATGTTTGCACTTTTAAAGTGTATGAAAAAAATGTAACGTGTTGTTTTTGGATATGAAAAAAAAAAATGTTATGTTTACATTTAGACTATTGTGCTAAGGTAATTTTTTTTGTTTAAAAGTAGATTAATGTTTGCACTTTTAAAGTTTATGTTTTCAAGTTGGTATTTATTTATATAAAAAAATGCATGTTTCTACTTTTAAAGTGTAATGTAACCAGTGGTCTATTAATTGCATCCGAGAACTGATGTTGCATGTTATGATAGGTAATTGCTTTGTCTTACATGCATTGATATGTTGTTACATGCAAACTACAACAGCTTGTGTGCATATAGATATAAGACGAAAATGCTTATGAACATACATATGGTGAAAACACATGACAATACAAGTTCAGAGAATAAACTTTAACACAAGAACAAATATCCTAATATACGAACTGATATGGCCACTAGTCACTCATCATACAATTGAAATACTCCCAGTCCTCATAGTCCGACACATTCAAGTACAAGTACGACTCAATCATTGGCGGAGGAGGTTCCATCGGATCATGACATACATAGTATTTTCCTTCGGAGGACGTAACCGTCACTACTAGAAATATAGCCATTACCCATTGATATTTTAGATACAAATTCATAAAAGTGGCTTTTGAATTTTTTTTGGATACTAATAATCCCACCATGCCTATTAATGGTATTTGTGATAGATGTTGGTCTGTAATATAAATAAAATAACTTTCATATTTTTCCTTAACATTTGGATCTCTTTATCAGTCCCAACACTGCTTGAAAATCTACCACTACCCATTGATTATTTAGATACAAATTCATAAAAGTGGCTTTTAAATTTTTTTTTGAAAACTAATAATCCCACCATGCCTATTAAAGGTTTTTGGGATAGACATTGGTGTGTAATACAAATAAAGTAATTTTTCCCCCCATAATATTTGGGCCTCTTTTATCAGTCCCCAACACTCATTGGAAAATTATATATATATAAAAAAAATCAGGTATAAATTCTTATAAAATAAAAAGAAAAAAATCCGTTACAAATTGTATGCTATCTAACATAAACTCAATCAAACTCATTGGTGGGATTCTATGCCTCCGCACACTAATATCGAATTCTAAGAATAGGTAAAACTCATTGGCTAAATAGAATAACCTACCAATGAGGCTTTGACATGTATCATGCTTTTCCCCTAACATTTCAATTTTTGAAATTTCAAAATCACTCTCTTTTTAAGCTATACACTCATCTTCAGCCACATGTAGGATAAGCGGCATGGTTCAAGGTTGGAGTTGGAGCTTTTTCTATCATTTTTTATCTTCTCGTCCATTGTGTGAGGCTTCTGTCCTGATGTATTTTGTTCTCGGTTTTGTAGACCAAAGCAAGTACTCATCTTCGGCCTTTGTTTTGCTAGATTTTGATTTCCAAACTCTGTTCAGTTCTCTATTTTTCCCCCTTATCTTTCATACTCTATCTCTCTGTAATCATACATTTCTCAAGTCTCTCTCTCTCTCTCTCTCTCTCTCTCTCTCTCTCTCTCTCTCTCTCTTATGGTTTTCTATTTTGTTTTTGTTTTTTTATAGTGATCTAACTTGCTGTCTAACAACATGGGTTATTTTGGTAAGGTTTGATACTTTCTTCCATATGCTCTGTACTAAGAATTATTATTTATTATATATGTGTCCCTTATGAACTGTTTTTTGAACCATATGAAGGAGATGTGGTCGATTCCTCTTAAAGGTTGCTTACAAAAGAATGGTTGTTAAAATTGAAGGTTAAGCATCTGAGTTTTTTTTTTCTTCGTAAGAAAACAAGAAAAGAAATTCTATGTGATTCATAGATTATTGGCCCACGGAAGAAAATGAAGGGTTATGGTATCAAAATGTAACAATGTTTACGAAGCACCTTGTATACTTGGACATAACAAATTGAAAAAGGAAAAAACGTAAAAATAAAAAACCATTGGACTGCATCAATAACCAATTAAAAACCATTGGTGTGAAAGTTTTTTTAAATTTGGTGTGAAAGTTTTTTTAAATTTTTTTAAAAATACCCTAAATGCATTTGGAGACTGATATCAATTGCTAAAAAGAAAATTGTAAAGGAACAATTATCATATGTTGAAAGATAATTAGCATATAAAGATCATATAATGAATGAACTAGAGACGGGCATGCTTAGCCTTGGAGAAATTTAGGGGGATCATATAATATTGGCTTAGGAAATATAAAGGTACATGAGGGAAACATCACTCTATTGGAGTAACTAGATGTCTATACCTTTCTACTAAGTGTAATGGACAAAGGGTAGGTTAGAGCATCTCCAGGAGCATCGCTACTCCCTTATCCCTAGCTATTTTAGCGAAAAAGAAGGAAAAACAGCCCTCCAGCAGCTTCGCTACTTCTCTTGCCATTTTGGCTATCGCTATTTTGGCTCGCTACATGTAGAGAGGAGGAGAGAGAAATTCAAGGCTCGCCAAACCCAAAACTTCATCGTTTCTCTCTATTCTCTCTGTCGAAGTCTCCAGTGCCATCTCTATTCTCTCTGTCAAAGTCTCCATCTCAATCTCTATTTTCTCTGTTTCTCCACCCTCTTTGAACTCCGAAGTGGTGTTTCCAGGTGAGATTTGAAAATTTCCTTTTAATTACTTGAAATTTGTATATGGGTTTCTAGGTTTGAAATTTGATATGGGTTTCTAGGTTTTTGCTTGGAAGGGTTTGGGTTTGTGCTTCAAATGAACAAGTTCGTCTGCAATTTCTACAATTTGGGTTTAGGGGAAAGTATTTGGGTTTGTATATGATACAATTTCTACAAGGGTTTAGGGGAAAGTATTTAAAAGTACTTGAATTGTTGGATAAATTCTGCTGCAATTTCTGCAAATTGTGCTATCATATGTCTTTAATTATTTTGCTTCTTTGTAATTTTATTTTTATGGTTTCTGTTTTCCTATGCTCAATTTGTGAATAGATCAAGGAGAAGGAGAAGGCCGTAGCAGAGGAGGTTCATAACTGGGAGCTGCAAAACAATGGCCTTAACCTGCTTCAACAGCCGCTTCCATGTTTAAATATGAGGTGATTAATTTGCTAGGGCCTATCTTTCTCTAGATCTGCAAATTGTGCTTCTGTGAAAGAAAAAAAAATTAATGTGCTTCTCTGCAAATTGTTAGATGGATTCTGTAGATAATACATATTATGCCAACATCCTCAACGGTCAGGTAGACCTTAATGATCCATTTTCAACATTTGGTTGCACGCCTACAAACCAAAATGAAGGTGACAATGACATGCCTCAAGTGATTGTTCCAGTTATACCAACCACCAAGAAACCACAAAGAGCTAAGAATTTTGTTTTTGAAGAAGATATGCTTCTTGTGTCTACATGGCTCAATGTTAGCTTAGATCCAGTGCATGGCAACGAACAAAAGAGTTCTACTTATTGGAATAGAATTCGGGAGTACTGGATGGCAGAGAAAAAGTTTACTTCTGAACGCAGTTCCAATTCTCTTCTACACCGTTGGTCAGGAATTCAACTCTCAGTGAATAAATTCTGTGGATACATGGCCAAGATTGAAGGGAGGTCTCAAAGTGGTGTCAATGAAAAAGACAGGGTAATCTTCTCGCCTATGCCATTTACTTAGAAGTTCTAACCCTTGCTTGTTTTAATTGTTAAATATTTTCTCTTGCTAAAAAGTCTTACATTAGCCAATATATATGTAGATGCATGTGAGAATATTTGCACGCTTGATACTTGATGTCTGTTAGTTTAATACCGAATATGCCATTTACATATGAAAGCCAATGTCCACTGTGCAGATCTTACAAGCAAAAGAAATGTATCAACAACTCATGGGATCAACATTTGTGTATGAGCATTGTTGGCATCTATTGAAGGATCAACCTAAATGGACTACTGAAAATAGCAAGAAAAAATCCAAGACTAGTCCAAATGCAAGCCCTGCATCTTCTTCTCCTTCCATTCCATGTGCAGTCAATTTAGGGGAAGATTCTCAAGAATCTAGATGTATAGAAAGGCCAGAAGGTAAAAAGGCTGCAAAGAAATTGGCAAGCCAGAGAAAGGGTAAAAATCCAATGGGTGGAAATGCAGAGTCTGCAATAGATCTTCAAATGGAAATCCAAGAATTAAGAAAACAGAAACTAGAACATGCACGCAGACAAGATGAGCAATTCCAATTGATGTATGTTGCAGAGCAAGAGCAACTTGCTATTAGGCGTGAAGAAGTTCTAATTCAACGTCGAAGTGAGGATTCTAGAATAATGGCAATGGATACTACAAACATGCTACCAATGCAAGCAGAATACATTATAGGCCTTCAAAAGGACATCTTGGCAAAAGTTGCTGATGGGAGGAGGAATGAGCCACAACAATTTGCTGGTTAGTCGAAATGACTGGAGCTGTTATGTGCATTTTATTTTTGGGGAAACTGATTATGTACCTCTTTGGCCTATAATTTTTGTTGGGTAAACTGATATGCTCTTTGTCAATGTTGCTTCTATCATTGAATACCAGAAGATTTGTTATTGGTAGTAGAAAAGAGTTTCTTTGGAGGGCTGTAATGTACTGCTTGTTACAGGCAGTTTTAGAAATACTAAGGTTGAAAGAGTGTTGTTTATAAGAGTTCAATGAGTTGCTGATTGGTTTTATTGGGGTTTTCTGTTTGTTTTTTGTTTGATTTGGCGGACTGCTTGATCACTTTGAAGCAATATCATATTTCTCTGTTTCATATCCCCCCCACAACAACAACAAATAGATTAATTTAAAGTAAACAGAGAACCAATCAACTAGAATATGAAAACCTACTAAGAAGCAGAATACATTTTGAAGAATAATATCCATATAAGCATCCGCAACCTTGAAGTACTCATTATTCTCCTCCATGTTGTTGCCACATGTGCTCGACAAGATCTGCTTGGAGCCTAGAATGAGTTTGTTTGTCTCTGATGCGAATATGGCTTTGAATGAATTGCGTTAGTCCTAGTGAACACTCACGTGTAGGTTCTATGTTTGGTATTTCCCCCCTTCTATCAAAGTTATGGATTTGATGACAATATCTCTCGTCATGTTGCTCCTCCTCAATAACCATATTATGCATTATTATGCATGCAGTCATAATGTCTTTCAATGTGTTTTGGTCCCATAGACGAGCTGCTCCTCGCACAATAGCAAAACGTGATTGAAGCACCCCAAATGCACGTTCGACGTCTTTTCTAACTGACTCTTGAGCTGCAGCAAAGTATTTCTTCTTATTTCCTTGTGGTGCAGGGATTGTTTTTACAAATGTTGACCATGTTGGATATATACCATCAGCGAGATAATATCCCATGGTATAATCGTTACCATTAATTGAATAGTTGACTGGAGGAGCGCGACCTTCAGCCAGTTCATTGAAAACGGAAGATCGGTCTAAGACATTAATATCATTATGGGATCCTGGTAACCCAAAAAAGGCATGCCATATCCAAAGATCATATGAAGCCACAGCTTCTAAAATAATTGTTGGTTCATGGAAGTGACCAGAATACATACCTTGCCACGCAGATGGACAATTTTTCCATCTCCAATGCATGCAATCAATGCTCCCCAACATCCCAGGAAAGTGTCGTTGATCCCCAATTGCAAGCAATCTTGTGATGTCATTGGTGTTTGGCGATCTCAAGTACTCATCACCAAATGTTGCAACAATTGCCTTGACAAATCTTTTCAAACTCTCTAAAGCAGTGCTTTCTCCAATCCTCACATATTCATCCAAGTTATCAGCGGCATTGCCATAAGCAAGCATCCTTAGTGCGGCTGTAATCTTTTGAAGGGATGATAAATCGAGAAGTCCAACGGCATTCCTTCGTTGAATAAAGTAAGGATCATAATTTTCCACCGCGTTTTTAAGTCGAAGAACAATGTTGCGACTCATTCGAAACCTCCTCCGAAATAAATGGTCAGGAAATACAGGTGGATCAGCGAAATAGTCTTCATAAAGATTTTGACCACCTCGAGCTATGTTGCGTGGAACGACAACACGACCTTCAATAGAACCACGACGTCTTGATGGTCGTCCTTCATTGGCTAGATTCGCTGCTTCTATACGTGCAAGCAAATCATCTTCATATTGGTCATCAAGGACATCATTGTCGAAGACAATACTACGTAGAAAACGACTTGCTATAGAACGACGTGCCATAAATAATAGTAAGAACTAATGAGAAAATGGAATTCAAATAAAATAATGAGAAATGAAGAAGGAATTTGTTTTTTGTTTTTGGTAGATGAAGGAAAATGAGTGAAGATATGTTCTTATTTATAGATAGACAATATGTCATTTTGAAAAGAAAAAAAACTAGCCGTTAAAAACTAGCCGTTGGAAAAGTAGGTATGCTAAATGTTTAAATTTTAAGAAATAATAAAATATTCGAGGTTAGCTAAAATAGAGAGTCTGCTGGAGGAACCACCTTTTAAGTGGTTAGCTATTTTAGCTTTCTAGCTACTTTAGCTAGAATTTGGATAAAATTTGGAGAGTCTCCTGGAGATGCTCTTATGCCCGACTCAATTATAAAAGGTATAGCCTTGAAGTAAGCATACCAAGAGAGCCTCTTTTCCTAAGATATTATGAAGAGAGCCTTTTTCAAACCTTACTAGAAATGTATTACATTACCTAAGATATTAGGTAATAGGCCTAATATTAACTCTTAGCCTCTCTAATAGAATACAAAGGTAATACCAAGAGAGGCATCTCTTATTACCTAAGGTAATAGGCTAAGGTAATAGGCCTAAAAGGCTAAGGCCTAATAAGGTAAATATTATGGGCTCCCTTAGCCTAGAGTATAGGCTAAGGGAGCCCATAATATCTTCCCTAGGTTACCTTATTAGAGAGAGGTTACTAACAGCTCCCTTCCCTATAATAAGGCTCATAATTTTTACCTTTGTTAGGTTGAGGCATATTACCCTATTGGAGGTAAGGTAACCTCTCTCTAAGGAGGCTAAGATATTACCAACACCTTATTAGGCCTAAGGAATGGAGATTACCTAAGGTAAATAGGGTAACCTATTTATCAAGGGGCCCTTACCCTATTAGGGGCATAATAGGAGCATATAGGGAAGGGAGGTTACCTAAGGTATATCTTGATATGCCTTAGGGTAAATAGGTAAATAGGGGCATAATAGGGGGCCCTACCTTAGGTATAACAAGAGAGGTTGGTACCCTATGCCCTTACCTTATTATGGCCTCTTTATCAAGATATACCTTAGGTAACCTCCCAAGGTAAATAGGGTAAATAGGGTACCTCCTAACCTTAGAGAGAGGTTACCAACAAGGGTAAATAGGGTACCTTAGAGAGAGGTTACCAAGGTAAATAGGGTATCTTATTATGGCCCTAGGAGGTTACCTTATTACCAACACCTCCCTTCCCTATTTACATTATTACCTTATATCTAATAGGGTATATTATCTTATTATCCTAGATATCTTACCAACATATCTTGTTCCAGAAACAATTAGGTAAATATTAGGTAATAAGGTAACCTCTCTCTTCTAGGCCTATTATCTTAGATAAAGGGAAGGTAATAAGGTAAGGTTCCTTTTATCTTTAATAAGGTAAAGATAACCTTACCTTATTACCTCTTATACCTAATATTTACCTTACCTAAGATATGGATCATTGCACCTTATTAAAGATATTTATTCTTCTCTTGTTGATATAGGCTACCTTATGTCACGGCCCGCATGTTCAAGGCCCAATCCGTTGGGTTGATCATGCTAGACCTCTTAGCCCACATGTCCAGATTCGATGTACAGTAGTAGGTGGACGTCGGTTGGTGAGAGTGGTAGGTAGAGTCTCGGTTGGTGACATTGTATCTTAGCCACCTACTGTGGTGGTAGGTGGGATAGGAACAGTATATAAGGAGGATGTCACATTGTGTATCCTCACCTCACATCTTGTATAACATACCTTACAACATGTAAAGCATTTGAGTAGCAATACAAGCATATATTCTCCCAAACTCTCTTGTGTGTTCTTGAGTGTTTTTATCGTTCTTGCTCTTGCATTGTGTTCTTGCTTGTTTCGATCTTAGATTGTGGGAAGGAAGGCTGACTTAGCTTGTTCGAGAGGCGATCAAGTCTAAGGCCGCACTAAAGGAAGACTCCGAAAAAGTCATCCCGTGACACTTATTAGCCTTGATTAAAGAAAGGTAAGGTAAGTAAGGTAAGCATACCTTTCCCCCGTGTACCTTTCTACTAAGTGTAATTGACAAATAAATGTATAATTTAGGAAGATCATATATTATTGGCTTGGGAAATTTAGGGGCATCCATTTGGTGTGTGAGAGGCTGTTTTTTAATCACGCGCGCTACGCGCGACTTACAAAGTTTCGTAAATATTTTTTTGCAATTGTATTTATATAGATATCCGTTTCAACAGTTTCATATTTTAATCGCGCGCGTGTGATAAATTGTCATCTTAAAAATTTTCCTTTATCGCCCATATTTTCCTAGACGTTCATCTTAACAGTTCACATGCTATAAAAGAAAAAAAGAAACTGCTAAGATGGATGTCTAGAAAAATATGGGCGATAAAGGAAAATTTTTAAGACGACGATTTATCACACGTGCGCGATTAAAATATGAAACTGTTGAAACAGACATTTATATAAATACAATCGCGAAAAAATATTTGCGAAACTATGTAAGTCGCGCGTAGCGTGCAAATCAATTATCATAGTTGATCATATTGAAAAGAATTTAAAACAAATGCAAGAACTAATTTAAATTCCTCTTTGTATTTATTGATAACAATTATCATAGTTAACCATTGAACCGAATTTGGAATAGATGCAATTGAATAAGTCTTTATTTAAAACAAAACTCGTTATACCAAAATATAGTAATTGAAGCTAGTATTGCAACCATTGAAAAATGAAAACAAAAAACAAAAAATTCATGACAATTAAAATTATTCTCATTCTCTTTTCCACTACATATTATAAGCTTAGATGGGTCTGCTTCAAGAAGCTTTGTTATATTTATAATTAGCAGTTCATTTTACTTGCTTGCAGTTTTTCGGTGCTCACCTCTTCATCTCTGCTTTTCTCAGTAATTCATTTATTTAGAGTCGTGTCCAGATTAAGCTTTGATTTTTGTTCTTCTTCTTTTGTTTTCTCTGGGGATTCTTTTGGCAGAGGAGTTGAAGGGTTAGAAGCAATTAGGTGAAGAAAATGCTTTCTTTGAGTTGCTTCTATTTCAACTTTCTGCAAAATTCCTTTTTCTTTTGACTGAAAATGCTCTGACCTTGTAATGCAGATCTTCAAAGAAAGAAACAAATTGGATGATATTTAATCCAAGTTATATGATCTTTATATATTGAATAAATTGTTTTAGTATTGGAACCCAAAGATTGAGTCTTTGGGTGACTATGCCTTTGTTTGTTTGTTTAAACTTATTTATTTATTTTGCAGATCAATAGCTTCAATTTTGGTTTATTAACAAGCATCCATTTGGTATGTGAGAGGCTTTTTTCTTTAAAAGAAAAAAGGAGAAACAAAGTAACTGAAACATCACTCTTGGGAAATTTAGGGAGATCCGTTACTTTTTTAAGAGAAATGTAAGCATACCTTTAAGAGAGGTAAGCAAGGCTAAGATATGATTAGAGAGAGCCTTGCTAAGGTATGATTACAGAGAAAAGATATTACCTTTGTCTTCTGTTAAGTTAACCTTACCTTATTAACCATACCTTACAAAGGTAAGATATTAGGTATAAGAGAGGCCTTAGCCTATACTCTAGGCTAAGGTAATAAGATAAAAGTCTTATTATATCTTCTCTAATAAGAGAAAGTGTTACCATAATACCTAGGAGAAAGGTAACCTAGGGAAGGGAGTAAAGGTACCAAGGTAAGGGAGGTTACCTAAGGTAATATTAGGATAGGTAACCTATTTACCTTAGGAGAGGTAAATAAGGTAAATAGGTAAATAGGAGCAAAGAGAGGTAGGTACACTATGAGGTTAAATAGGGGTAAGAGAGGATTTACCCTAAGGTAAGTAAGATGTTTATCTAATAGGATATAGGGGTAACCTATTATGCCCCTATTATCCTAGGCCAACCTCCCTTATTATACCCTTATTATCTTAGGCCATAGGGAGAGAGGTAAATAGGGTAAATAGGTAAGGTAAATAGGGTAAATAGGGGTAAATCCTCTCTTGATAAGGCTAGGTAAGGTAACCCATGCTTCCTAAGGTATACCAATGGCTAGGGTAAGGTAATATCCTAGGTAACCTTATGGCCTAGGTATTGGTAAATATAGGATTTAATACGAAGGTAGGGGCCTAAGGGAAAAATACGAGGGAGGAAATATGAATCCTATAGGGTACCTAGGTAACCTCCCTTGGCCATAATGGGGAGGTGTTGGTAATAAGATAACCTCTCTGGGAAATAGGGTAAATTAGGGTACCTCCTAGGTAACCTCCCTAGGCCATAGGGAGGTACCTCTCTAGGTAGCATCTCTAGGTAGCCTCTCTTTACCTAGAGAGGTGCCTCCCTAACCCTATGGGAATAGGAATCCCTAAGGTAGGTTAAATCCATAGGGAGGTTACCTAGTAGAGGTACCTCGCTATGGCCATAGGGTAAATATCCTATAGGCAACCATAACCTATCTATGGCCAGGTGGGTTAACTAGGTATCCTATGGCCATGAGATACCTTAGAGAGGTACCTCCCTATTCCCATAGGGTTAGGGAGGTATCTCCCCTGTCATACGAATACCTAGCCTCTCTTTACCTAGAGAGATACGTCCCCTATCTAGGTATTCGCATGCCTCTCCTCCTCCCCATTATGGTCTACATATTAAGATAACCTCTCTAGGTAGCCTCTCTCTAAGGAGGTTACCTTATTATGGCCTTACCTTGTCCATAAGGTAAATAAGGGAGAGGCATATTACCCTATTTGAGGTAAGGCCTTAACCTTGCTAAGACCCATAGCATTTACCTTTGTTAGGTTGAGGCATATTACCCTATTGGATGTGTTGGTAATAGACAAAGGTTACCTTATGTCTTCTAATAAGGTAACCTCTCTCTTCTAGGCTCAAAAGGCTCAACAGAGTTAAGATATTACCTTTCTCTTATAAGGTAAGTAAGGACCCTATTAGCATATCCATATTGAATATGCTTACCTTAATAGAGTTAAGATATTTATATAAGGTATTACCTTTGTCTTCTACTTGCCTCTCTTATACCTTACTTACCTTACTTCTCTTGTAATAAACATCACTCTATTGGAGTAACTAGTTCATGATTGTCATGTGGTTCAAAATTCATCACGACGTAAGTATCACGTTTCTTCTCATAACCTATCCAAAAAAAGGCCGGACAATTCTCTTTTGTAATTGGCTTCGCTGGCCGAATCCTATTGAGTACCTCATTAAACTTTTCATTTCTCAAGCCTTATTTCGAACAACACCACCGTCTTCTACTTACTTTCCCTTCCGTGTTAAGAACCAATATATCATTTCTCATGCTAAATCCAATGGCCTTTGCATAACTCATGTAATATTCTTCTGCTAATTCTATTGTTTTAAACTTTTTCTCAATAACATCTTATCTCCTTGGTACATTAATGTCAACACCATTATAATCACTACTTTGACTAACCAAATGTTCGGTTGACATATGCCACTCTCTGATGTTGGTGCCCCGTGACTCGACCTTTTACAACCACCGAGATACCCTGAATCACTACAACCACCCTTTGATGTCACTACGCCCTTGCTTGTCTTAGCAAACCACTCCATGCTTGAGAAAAACAAATTCAAACTAAAATTACATTATAATCTAAGTGCTAACATACTTGCCCCTCAATTCAGACAAATGAATAATCTTAACATGTAATTGAACATAGTCACGACAATAATATTGCACACAGGGATAATTGTTTCACAACAAAAAAACATGCAATTTCATGAACTCTTGACCCAAAATACATTCAACTCCTAAACAAGAAAAATAGGGTCATTTGAACTCTTACTTGATGCTTCCAAACTTTCAACACATCTTCCTTCAACTTCCTTTAACCAATAGCTCAAATGAGGAAGCAATGTCGTTGTTCAAAGCCAAGAAGTGTGTAAATCTTCAAAATCTTTACGACAACGCTACGACACTTCGAACAACGTTATGGTGACCAATCTGCACCAGAGCACCCCTCAACCAATTGATTCTTCACCCAACATGATTCACGGCCTATTTCATTTTTTTGGACAAGTAGAGGAGCCACACCTACGATCTACTCCCTCATGAGTGATGAATCAACGCCTCTACAAAGGAAAGCCCACTGCTTCCTCATTTTTTAGATGCTCGATCATTTTTCTCAAACCTTGTTTTTCAGATGGCAACTCATCCCTCGCAAAGAAGACTTCATGCGTCGCCTGTGAGACTGGGTTAGTTTTGTCCCTCACTCACGTGCTTATTAATTAACAAAAGGCTAAACAATTCATCAAGTCATTTAATTTCAACTCTTGATTTTTAAAATGAAATATGAGCCATTGGATGAGTGACTACACCGGTACTACCAATGTACCACATAATTTTCCCAAATTCTTTACTCATTTTCTTACACTTCTTCACAATTAGACTTGTTAATGGATCGGATTTTGATCCAAATTATAATTAATGGGAGATTGTTGAGATTCAAATCCGATAACCCGTTAACTTAACAAATCAATGTAAAAATCTACTGAGGCATGTGTGTAGCTGTAACCTTTTTCTTTTGACTCAACATCTGGTTGCAATTTCCTTTCTTTCTCCATTTCATCATCCTATGAGATACACGATGAGATTTTCTTCATAATGAGATTTACGTAATAGTTAAATAATATCTATTATAAATGGAGCATTATATGGGACCGACAGACAATTCGTTTTTGATTAGAGGACAAGCCAACCTGGGAAAAAAAAATTTGGGATAAATTCAAAAGTTATAACAATTGTTGGATGTAATTATTTTTTCTTTGTTCCCGTCCTACCCTTTGGGTTGAAAACAGGAAATAATATGATTTTAAGGTATTAATTAAAAAAATATAATTGCTTCTGATTATAATGATTTTGTATAATTCATGATTTTTTTATTTTTTTTTTAAGTTTTACTATTCATTTCATGTTATTCATGATCATGCAAATTAACAAATTTTTCTTTTTCGCAGTGTTGGAAGAGATTTCAAATTTGAATTAACATGTCCATGCATGGAGGAAGGTAATTTATTATAGGTACTAGCCTCTCCGTATGCGCTCCCGCGCCTGCGAGAGGCTTTTTTTAAAATTTTTAAAATTTATTTTAGAATTAAAAAAGATAATGGGTAGTTGTGTTCCATAAAAATAGGATCCATTATCTGATTTTTTTTTTTAATTTTAATTTTTTTAAATAAAAAAGTGTGAATTTACCATATTATCCTAATTTAATTAATAATTTCAATTCTTAATATTTATATTAATCAAATGCATTTTTTGGTATTTTGAATGTTTTACCATTCTCTGCCTTTTGCGATATATATATAGATTAATATAAATTTGATTCATTTGAAGGTTCAAACTTCAGCCCCTTAAAAGCAGCAAACTCGATCGGTGCCTTAACACAACATACGTCCAAACAGTTATTCTATACTACCACGACCATAACGTCATCTTTCGCATGAAACTCCGCCACGTGTACCACCAGAGCCTGCCTCTTCATCCCTTTCCCTTCTCTTCTCTGCATGTTAGAGTACATCGCGTCTCTCTTTCTCTCTCGCTCTCTCTCTAGCTCTTCTCACTCTTCCTCCATTTTCCAAGCTTAATATTTTGAGATGAACCCTGAAAGCCTGATAGCTTCAGCGGCCATAAACATAGGGCTGGCCATTTTCATCCTCACACTCTTCTCCATCCTCAAGAAGCAGCCCTCCAACGCCCCCATCTACTTTCCTCGCCGCCTCTCTGAATCTCAGCGCCAAAGCCAAAGCCAGAGCCCTAGCCACCTTCGCGACAACAATCGCTCCGCTCTCTCTGTCCGCCGCTTCCTCCCTTCCGTCTCTTGGATTTCCCGCGCTTTTCGCGTCTCCGAGGACGAAATCCTCCAAACCAACGGCCTCGACGCTCTTATCATCATCCGCCTCTTCAAGTTCGGGTAATTAATTACTTTTATTTTTTCTATTTGTTATGCCTATGAGATAATTACTGATTTGCCCATGCGCTTATTCTTCCTTGGTTCTTAATTAGGTGCCTTTCTTATTTCTCAAATATATTAATCTTTGGGTTAGGCCAGTTGATCAGGACAGTGTGCTGCAGACCCGAGTTTGATAAAACAAACATTAATTTTAACCTTTATCCACAGAGAGAGAGAGAGAGAGAGAGAGAGAGAGAGAGATTTAACAACCTTAAGGAAAATTATGTTCATGCTCATAAAAAGACGTGGCATGGCATATTTAAACTTGAGACTGAAGTAAAGTTTACGAAGAATTTTCCAATTTTAAAAATAATGCCACATATATAAATAAAGTATCCCCTAAAAAATGTTGTCTACGGAATAAAGAAAAAAATGTAACAGACAATTTTGTTTAATTTACGAGGAACATGTTCCAATGAACGCACAACGCGAGAAGAAACATAGAAACATAGATTGAGGATCTGTAGGAAAAAAAATAGAGCTGGGGAGTTTGAGAATTCAAACCCATGATAATTTGAGCTTGATTGGGTCATATATCTTCTCTGCTTTCTAGGCATCTTTGAAGTATGCTTTTTCTTTTCATTGTTTTATTGACAATTCTGCTGTTTAAAAGGTATTAAACATGCATACTCTTGCTTGCAGTATAAAATTCTTTGTGGTATGCTCTCTTGTTGGATTGGTGATACTTCTTCCAGTAAATTATAGCGGCGACGGTCTTACAGCTATGAGCCACCATTCCTTGGATTCTTTCACAATATCTAACATTAGTCCAGGTTCCAACAGGTGAGACCATCTTAACTTAGCAAATTAGTCCATTGTGTGATATGTATTATAAAAAATAGAAATAAAAGTAGCGTGTGATGCAAATTTGTGGCTATAGTTGTTGATTCCAGTTCTTTCTCCAACCAAGAGAATTGAAATTGTTGTGATGTGACTTTTTTTTTGGTTCTTGAAATGTTTTCGATTTTGTTACTTCTTGAACATTATCTGGACTGTTGCTATAAACACTGACTCCCTAGCCTGCTGTGTAGTGAAATCTTTGAAGACTGTATAATATTTTTAGGTTAAATAACTGAATTGCACCATCAATAAAAGGGAAATTTGTGGTGTCATTTTTGTAGATGTACTAATCGAAAGGCTGGCTGTGTAGTCCCTAGAAACATTAGGAATCAAATATCAAGAATGGAAACACAGGCATGCACCTACTTTTCTCGTGGTTCATATATTTAAGTTGTGCAATGATACATATGAAGAATTATAATACTGGATCACTTAGAAATCTGTTTGAACATTTCTGCTTCTCATCCCTTCTAACTTCACTTTGACATGCTGAACTTACAGGACTACTTTCATGCTATTAGAGCGAACTAGTCAAATTACTGTTGGATATGCAGATTGCATGTTTGAATCGTTAACAATTGAGTCTCCAACAATCATTCCATTAATTACATATCCAATTTGACTTATGGATGAGTACGCAAGCATATATACGTTTCATGCTTGTTTGAGTAATAGCAATGAGATTCCCTAATATCATTCTAAGAATAGCTAGGATTTCCAGAAGAAGATGCCATTCGTTTGATGAGAAATAAAAAGGAATATCAAAAATTTGAGTGGCTGAAGCTGAAGCAGCTACTTTCGAAGTAACAGCAAGAAAAGCAACAACTGGAGTGGGAGAGTCAGAGTCGAAAAGAGGATTCCTCACTTCTTTCTCTCATTCAAAACCGTGCATGAGACTTTCATCTCGCATGGCTCCTAAGTGATAAAAGAAAGAAGAACTTAATTATTCTTTAGTATATATACTGTGCATTATTTGTTAGGTAATAATCCTTTGTCATCTTCCATTTAACATTTTGTGATTGGTAGATGAGGTTTGTTATGGAGGTGTGTACTTGTTAATGGGTGATCACCCATTAAAATTCCTTAATAAGCCACCAAAGTGTTAAACCCACTGGTAGAACTCCTTGAAAAGAAGCTTACAGTTAAAGGGTGCCTATGCAATCCCAAATGTACTCAGCAACGTGTGACTATGCCAACACTCCCCCTCAGCGCTGGCTGTAGACACCACTTGACTCTTCCTCACCATGCAGGGAAGGAAACATGAACCCAAGCCATCCCTGCAATACACCCACTTTGATACCATGTTAGACCTATGAGTATAACTTGCCCTTGAAAATCGGCTTGCAAGGAAAGGATATTATGTTTATCTGCTGCACATCCCAAACTATCCAGTCGATTTTAGCTATTCTAGCACTCTCTCTTAGTGAAAGGGCTGGAGACACTTGGATCTCCCACTCCACATAGGCGAAGATATGAACCCAACCCATCTGGTACATCTGATGTGATTTCAAGGTTGCAGATTATCTATTCTTTTAACTGTAAAGTGTTGTTGAAGTAAACAAACAATACTTTTAAAAAAAGCTTGTCGTTCTCCAGTAGATCTTTCCATTGAGTAGACATGATTGCCTGATTGCTAGAAGCTGATCTTTGTCATATCGAGTTTCTAACTTACTTTGCTTACCGAGTTTCTCCAATTCCACAGGCTTTGGGTGCATTTTTCATGTCTATGGTTTATATCTCTCTATGGAGTATACCTGCTGTACAAGGTGAATGTTACACTCTCACAATCCATATATCCAAGAATTAGTTACTGACAAGAATGAAAGTTGTATGTAATAGAGGTTATTGGAATTTATAATGTTGCTTCTTGGACCTTAACGCTCAGATAAGTTTACGTAACAGGTGACATCCTGCATCATTTCTTCTTCAGGAATATAATGAGATTTTGGCTAAAAGGATTCAACAACTTCTGAACATTAGGCATCAGCCTAATCAGTTTACTGTTCTGGTTCGGGAAATTCCCTTCTGCAGCCAACACAAGTCTCGTGGGTGTTGTGTTGAAAAATTCTTCTCTAAGCATCATCCATGTGCTTATCATTCTTATCAGATTTTGTATGATGGAAAAGAATTTAAGGAGTTGTTGGTAAGGCTTGAATTTTTTCAGATCACCTACTCCATGCATCAGGCTATACTATGTTTCCATGCCTAGCACTCTGTATGTTTTATGCATTCCTCAAATACTATGACTTATATCATGGGATTGTTTTAGATTTCATTAAACAAAGAGTAAGAAGACTAGAGGACAATTTGGGGTGATTATTTGCTTCGTTTTCTTGGTGTCCTTTTTTCTCTCTACTAATTTTTTCCATTTAATAAAAGAATGAAAATTGGAGTGGATTAATTTTCACATATCATGGCCTATTCTGGATGTTTTAGTTTTTGCCTTAAGTTTTCTTTGAATCTCATAGGTCATAGATTTGTTTTTTGTGAATTAGTATAGTTTTCTTATGATTGTAATTTACTGCACACATTTTGCTTTCTATAATGAATTTTTTTCTCTTAACATGATTTTAATAGTAAAGTAATTGGTGTTTTTATGTACCAACCAATAAGTAGAAATTTGTTTCTGTTTCTACCCGCAGGTTATGAACTCTTACTAATTATGGGAAGCCATGCAGCTTGCCTCCCGATTTGCACCAATGTTGTCTCTAACTTGACCGCCTTAATGAGATCAGTTATGGTGTTTTATCTCAAAAGGCCCTGGTGCAAGGGGATATCCCACTTTATATTCTCAATGCTGGACAACTACTTATATGATATGGGAGAACCTGTATTTGGTCCCCAATTCCTAACATTCACTAACTTGGTTCAAATCACCATTCCTATCAAACTCCACATTGGATCAATTGTCTATCATCTTCAAGAACCCACTTCACCTCCCAATTAGGATTTTCTTGAGCTTGCTCCACCTAGAAAAGAATTGTAACCACCTCTTGGATTTTATTTGAGCAACCCCACGTAACGGGATATTGAGTTGCTATTGACCATGTGCTGCTTCCACTAGGCAATTGAGTCGCTATTGACCATGTGTCTGCCCCAACTCAAATGGTAATCATGCGCCATGTGTCGCAGTCAAACCACTGGCTCTGATACCACTTGGGACACATATGACGTTGCCCCTAGATTGTAGCAATATTGTCCCTCACTTAACCATCTTGTGGAGTTTAAATGTCAGGTTTTAGCTCAAAGCCCTCAATGGACATTAAGGAGATTTCCCAGTTAATAAACCTAATGTTGGATAGTCACTTATTTGATGTGGAACAGTTTTATTTGATGCACAAATTTTAACATTAACATGAGATGCATAAGATGGGTTGTAAGGAAAACCCAAATTAAGAGTTCATGAGTTGATGTTAATAGTCAAACAATGATTTTTGGGATGATAGAGGTGCTTTGAGTGAATTTGCTCATGGGCATTCACACAAGTTCCACATAGCTTTGGCTTAATGCAATGCGTTTGGCTTTATGCTTATATTTTGGTAATATCCTATTGCAGGTACAGCTTATGTTTGTTTTTTCCCATCATATATAAGAAATGAATTGAAGTATTGATATCAATCAATATTAGCACAAGACATTATCCACTTTTTAACGATTACATATGTGCCTTGTATCATCTTGACACTGGTGCATATTCTTGGTGACAGGATAATTGTTGAATGTTAATGTGGGACTATGATTTGTTGTTAACACTTATAGTGCTATGGTTTCTCATCCTTCTTTTACTTTTACTGTATTTTATATTTTTGATTGACATCTGATCCAGATAATCGTATGTGTAGAATCAGGCAAAATCCATTGAAAAAAGGATAGAGGACTTGAGAAAGCGGTCTGTGGTCAAGAAGCATAACCAAACACCTTTGCTTTTGAATCCGTCTAAAGAAGATTCTGTGAAATTATCCTTGTACGAGGAAAAGCTTGAAGAACTTCATCACAAGATACACCAATTACAATGTGAAGATATGCTCAAAGAAAAGGTAATTATCATATGATAATAGCCTTACTATACATCACACAAAGCATATCGGGTATTCTGGAACTGAAATTATCTGGTTTGTATTTGTAATTCATATATAAGAGTTGTGGAAGATTCTTCTTCAGCATGTTTGAAGAGGATTAGAAATCAAAGCCCTAAAATATTCTAAAAATCCATGAATCCCCCCTCTCCCAGCATATGTATGTGTTATGCATCATATTACAGAATTCTATATTGTCTTGTTGTAGATTTTGTCTGAAGATTATTTTGAAGATTATTTTCTAACCAATACTTTCTATATATATATATCAGCTGCACAATGTGGTCTAGTGGCATTTGTCTCCACTTTGTTGGGATAGTTTCCTAGTTCAAGCCTCTCATGAATGAGACTTTGTCTTCTTCAAGTTCAAGTCTCATGAATGAGATTTTGACTCCTGGCATTTATCTTCACCCAAAAATAAAAAGTTCAAGTCTCATGAATGAGACTTTGCCACTTGTATGGTGGGAGGGAGGGTTATCTTTTACAGTGTAACTCAAACACACACAATCCAATTATAACCATCCCATCATGTTCTTAGTTGTTTTTTCTTTACAAAACAAAACAGATATAAATAAATGTCACAGGTCATCAGTCTATTGTTATTCCCTTTATTAAAAGAAAAGTCTTCCCACCATCCCATATCCATTAATTGTATGCTCATTTATATAATTTTATAACATTTTGCTTTTTGTTGAACTATCAAATTTCTATATCAATACTTTTTATAAAGAAACTTCTTATTTGATGGTAAACTCAAATAATTCGCCATGATTTACGCAACATACATTTATATTTGTAGGAATTGCCCATTGCTTTTGTTACATTCAAGTCTCGGTTGGGTGCAGCGCTAGTTGCCCAATCTCAGCAGCACTCAAATCCAGTTCTTTGGATCACTGACGCAGCTCCAGAACCCAGGGATGTATCATGGAGAAATTTGGCATTTCCACACAGAGTTTTGCCACTTTGCAATTTTGGAGTTATTGTTGCAGCCTCTCTACTTACAATTTTCTTTGCCATCCCAGTCACTGCAGTCCAAGGGATAGCCAAATTTGAGAAACTAAAGAAATGGTTTCCTCCAGCCATGGCTGTACAGTTGATGTAAGACTTATTCTATTGTTATTTTTATCTTGATTATCATGAGTGCTAGTTGAATCATTGAGGTTTGGAATTTAGGCCTGAATCGCGCTCATCTGACTATTAATTCCCCACCCTCCCTCACCACTTGGGCTAACCCCAAGGGTTAATAGTAGGAAGTTTGCTGCTGTGTGATGATTCAAAGAAATGCACAGAAGCTAAATTCATGCTTTATTTTTTGGTTGTTTATTTTGACTTGTTGCCATTGTCTTTTATTTATTCATCTTGTACTTGATATCAATTGTATTAATTCAGCAATGTTTATTCGCAAACCACAAGATCTGGATAGACATATCTGTTACTGAATCTTAACTCTCTCTCGGCGTAGTGTTTATGTTTTTTTACATCATAGATAATTAATGTGTAATCTTCTGTTATATTCACATGTACAGACCAGGGTTAAGCTCTATTATAACAGGGTATCTTCCAAGTGCCATTCTGAAAGGGTTCATATACATTGTTCCATTTGCAATGCTTGGAATGGCGAAACTAGCAGGCTGTATCTCAAAGAGCAAGGAGGAAATAAAAGCTTGCAACATGGTTTTTTATTTTCTAGTGGGAAATGTGTTCTTTTGGAGCTTGTTATCTGGATCCTTAATAGATGAAATTGGGGAATCTTTTACTCATCCAAAAGATTTCCCTAGTCACCTTGCAAGTGCTGTCTCTGCTCAAGTGAGTTCGTCTCATGTATTTATACTTTTTTCAAATTCTGTTGATAAACTGTTTTAATTCACACTCGTCATAACTTATAAAGGATTCTAGCATCTCCTTTTTATTAAAAAAATTACTAAATGAGAGACCAAACATGGTTTTGCAATATTTTGTTAACCTTATTTTCTTTACTTATTGTTGCATGTATTTCAAATAGTTGTAGATTTTGAGATAAATTTTTGTGTAGTTCTTTTTTCTCATCTTTATTGTCTGCAAGTTTTGTCCTTTTTCTAATACTTGTTTTATCTATTAATGTTTCAGGCAGATTTCTTTGTGACATATATTTTGACAGATGGGTTTTCAGGGTTTTCTTTGGAGATCCTCCAACCAGGATTACTTTGTTGGGATGCTATAAAGTCCTGTACATATGGTCGTGGAAAAAAGAAAACCCCGTATCTTTACTCGTTACCTTACTACAGAATCATTCCTTTGGTCTCACTGTCTTTGTTGATTGGTATAGTATATGCTGTTGTCGCACCTCTTCTGCTCCCCTTTCTGATTGGTTACTTCTTGCTTGGCTATGCTGTGTTTATAAATCAGGTTGATCTTTTCAACTTTGCATTTATTATCCAAGTTTATTATTATTGTTACTATAGTATGACATTCTTTTGGCCCCTTTTTTGATATGTTCTTTTTTTTTTTTGTCCCTTTTTTCTCATACGTTAAGCATTCATGACCTAAAAGAAATAAGAGAGAAAAATAACGAGTGCAAGATTTTCATTTTCTTTCCCTCTTTTGCTTGTTTTGTCTATACCTTTATTTCCGCCTTGATAAACATTATTTCTTTGACACGGGTTGAGAGCATATTTGTTTCTTTTAATTTTCCTATAATTAGAAGTCTGATTTAAATAAGAGCTACATTGATCCACTGCATAATCAGACCTTTTTGTCTAGAGTCTCAAATACTGTGTCTTTTTTGAAACAGAAAGTCTAAGTTGTTAGGGGATGGGCCAAGAATATCTATCAACGTTACAGTAGTTATTCTCTGGAAACTGATGTCTAACTGTCATAATTTGTGTACAAGTTTTATAGGTCTTCCTTGGAAGTATGTTTGTTCTGGCTGAATGATCTGAAAATCGTTTGTCTCACATAATTTGAGAGTTAATACTTTTCTGAAAATGGATGTCACGATCTGATATGTGGCCTACTTGGTCCGACTCTAACCTCAAATAGTAAATTGCTTAAAATTATTTTGCACCTGAGCAGCATTTTATTTTATGCACTTTGATCTCAACTACAAGTGTTATAAACTGCTCCTATGTTGCAGATTGAAGATGTGTATGAAACTGTTTATGAGACATGTGGACAGTATTGGCCTTGCATCCATCATTATATTCTCATTGCAATCATTCTCATGCAAATCACTATGATTGGTATTTTTGGACTGAAATCAAAGCCAGCCGCATCCATTTCCACAATTCCACTTCTCGTGCTGACGTTGATGTTTAATGAGTACTGCAAGATGCGTTTTCTTCCTACATTCAACCTTTTATCTATTCAGGTATCTCTCTTATGAATATTTTGTATATTTAGAGGGTTATGAGAATATGTAAATATAGCATCGTTGAATGAATCTGGTAACTTGTATTGAATAGAGTTATGCAAACATTTCCTATGGTGCATTCTTTTGACTAACTAGATTGCCCAAGGAGTTGTAGAGCTTCTTAGTGATAAGTTAGCTGTTTGCTAGTACTTCTATGATGATATCGCCAAGTTTTGAACTTTTTTGAATTTGACACTTTCTTTCAGAATGCCAAGGAATTTGATGAACTTGATGAGAAGTGCAATCAGGTGGAGTTTAACTATGAGAATGCTAGCACTGCTTATTGCCCACCTTGTTTGCGCCCTCTGAACTGCATGGAATCAGGGTCAAACTGCACGCCGGCGTTAGTTTCTTCATCGTCGTTTTAAACTCAAGCTACCCCCAATACCCATATTTTCATGTGGAAAATCAATATATGGCAAGAAAACTCCTTTCCTATCCATGGTGTCACTACTTTTTACATGTTTCATCATCATCACCAAGTAAGAAGCTTCATGCATAGTAAGGCATTGACATATATAGCAAGTGCTAGAGAAGGAATATGTAGCTACATTCAGATTGATTCTACAGTATCCCATTTTTAGGTGGATACATATTAGTGAACCTTATTTTGATGAAATCGAATCTTCCGAAGCATGGCAGCAGCATTTATGATGTGATCAAACTTTTTGTTATACTTGAATAATAATCTTTTCATTGATTTACAAGTGAAAGCAGTAAAAGATACTAGGCTGAAATAAGCACTGTTCAGATATGCTCTTGTTGTTTAGTCCATGCTGGTCATTTTTCCGGCTCATAAAGTGTCTTCTGGCTTTTCATGATTCACTTAAATGTGTTATTATTTTGTCCATGGAGAAATTTGTAAGGTCTATAGAAATATGTTTTGGACACTTTTATGTACATAACCCCTCGTAAATTCTTTTCCTCAAACACAAGAATGAGTTTATTAATTAAAAATTAAATATCAGGCAAATTAAATTACTTATGCTCATTACAAATTCTGGCAAGGTGAGAGAATCCACAATAGGCTCCCTAAATCACATTTTTAGACAAATTTTAGGGAGGAATTGGAAAATACAACTCCAACTATACTCTTTATCCACCTTCTAAAATAGGGAGACCTCTAGGAGCTCCTAAATCTGAGGGAGAAAGAACTCGTAGTGGCTTCTTATAATTTAATGCTGCTTTGTTTTATGCATAGTTTAAACTTTTAATTAATGCTAACTTCTTGTTTTTTAATTTTATAGAGAAGGACCAATCATATTGAATTACAAAATATTTATAGTATTTATGACTCCCTCCCTAAACTAGGGAGTATGATTGGAATTCAAATTTTATCCAGAGAGCTCCTAAAATAACTTGTGTGTTTTTAGCGAAATTTTAACTAAAAAATAGGGAGCATGATTATAAATGCTCTAAATTTGTATATAGTTTGACTTGTCAGCATTGAAATAACAATTGGAAGTAGGTTTACTTTAGACATTAGGCTTTGACTTGTATAATCAAATTGAAAGTTTGGTCCCCAAGGCTTGAATAGAGTGCTAAGGGAACTGCATTAATAACCCCCGTGAGTCCCCTTAAAGTTTGATTAACGCATTTGCTCTTTTCAGAACCAGAAGAATCGGTGACATAATTGCCACTTGAGCTTGAGTAATGTCATGAAGCCTAGTCGAGGAGAAGAACTTAGATGTAACATGGATGCCACCGTGGTGCTTGGAAAGTTGCATTGTCATGTGGGAAAGTTAAAACGCATAACCATAAGTGATTGGCTCAGATAACGCCACGGTGTTTTGGGTTGTGTGATTAAATATATCTTCAAATTATATTCGAATTTTCAAGTATTCATATTGTCCATGAAATTTGATCATTCATTGCCATAATGGAGGGCAAAGTACAAATGGCTGTGAGATGCCAAGATTGAGAACACAGTTTGAGCACAGTTTCATGAAGGACTTAGCATTAGGGTCATTCCAAGATTAAGATTAAACTGGTACTTAATTAAGATCATCTCCTGTCATGGGCCATAGGCCAAATATAGCCCTAAAATAATGTAAAACCCATCTCCAGACATGGGCTAAAATTTTTTTTGGCCAAATTTGGAGGGCCACATTCGGCCCTTTAACTCTCTAACCAGGCCACTTGTACCGTAGCTTTGCCCTAAGCCAAATTTTTTGTGGGCCTAGCACATGTGCTTTCCAAGAAGAAAAAGTATCACGTGTGGGCAAGAGCACGAAACATTTTGTACTATTGCAGATCCAACAAATAATATTAAAGGCATGCTGATGTCAGCTAGCCGTTAGGCTCTTTTTTATTAATAACCTTTTTAAATGTTTTTAAATTCATTTTATTTTAATATATATATATAAAATTGGTTTCTGAATGTTGGAGGTCAGAACCATTGATTGAAAAGTTACTTTTTAAAAAAAATTTAAAACCTTTTTAAATGTTTTAAATTCGTTTTGTTTACTTATTTTGATATTGATATTGTTTGAAAAATGTCTCAAACTTTGAAGGGATGAAATCTTGTTAAGATTCCTTCAGTGCCACATGAACACAAAATCTTATGAGAAATCTTGTTAAATGCTTATCAACGTACACCTGTCATATGTGGAATATTGTCTCTAAACAGTAGTTTAATTAAATTAAACAATACATAGTTGTGGAATATATGAGTGTTGTACCACCGTTTTTTTTTAAAATAATAAAATATGAAGGGGCCTGAAATATAGCCCTACATGACTGAAGATGGAAAAATTTAACTCTATACTATTCTTTAAAAAATTAATATTTTGAAGAGCTAAATTTATAGTCTTTGACTACATCTAGCCCTATGACTGAAAATGGCCTAAGTAGGTTTAGCGGTTCTTTTCCTTTTGGCAATCCACCATTTGAGTACTAATTAATCCAGAAAAAGTCTCATGTGCTGAGGGTTAAGGTTGATTCAATGGAATTATTGAAAAATATTTCCTTGAACTGATAAATGCAAAGTTGGTATTACACAGTACCATATAACAGCAAAAACAAGCAGAAATATATAATAAAGTTCCAAGAACAGTTTCTTCTTTCGTAGTCATATCCTTTTTTTCTTCTCTCTCTCTCCACGCAGAATTTTATTCTATACCAATACATAACTTCTATGCTTTCATCCCTTAACAATATTGTTATAGTTGAAAGAACACTAGGCTAGCTTTAGGGAACTAGAGGAAGGAGTAGCTTACAAAGGAAAGGATGTGGAGGAAAAGGCTTCTGAATGTTGGAATGGGTGGAGGAAGAGGCCTGCTTGAAAACAAGAGGGGGAAATGGTGGCACCGCATATACTGGATTATGATATTCTGGATCTTGATAGATTTGAACAGGTTTTTGTTCCACAACTGGCACCGGCGGATGACCCGGCTTCTTAAAGGGTGGAATCTTGAAGATTGGAATTGATGGAGGAGTGGCTTCTTGAAGATTGGAACTGGTGGTGGAAATGGCTTCTTGAAGAAGGGTTTTGGTGGAAATGGCTTCTTTACAGTGGGAATCTTATGTAGTGGTGGTTTCTTGAAGGAGGGCTTTGGTGGAAATGGCTTCCTTACAATGGGATCGTATGTACAGGTGGGTTCTTGAAGAAGGGTTTTTGTGGAAGCACTGCAAACTTCCCTTCTTCATTGAGCTCTACAGCCTCTGTTTGGAGCTCTTCAATTTAGAGACATGCATATGCATAATAGATGCAAAAGAATGTTACTTATCATTATTTGATCACAAGACTAATATATAATGTTAAAAAATATAAGTCCCACATCGGAAACTTGACTAAATAAACAACAACTTATAATAAGTGGTTCCACTCCTAATAACACCGAGGACTTTTGTGATAAAACCTCACACCTATTGGGCTTTGTAGGTGGTTAAGTTGGGGACAATATCGGTGTTGTTAGTAGTGGGCCTTTGACTTGTCTCTCTGAATTTAACATGGTAACGACCCCTTCTCTTTAGGGGGGAAAGGGGGCCTTTGACTTGTCTCTCTGAATTCACCTACTGCTTCTCTTATCCCTATTGTGATGGTTCATACTGAATTGTCCACCAACATCCTCTTCAGATTCAAATTTAATGGATCCAACTATGCGATTTGGGCTTCGATGATTGAACTCTATGCTACTTCACAAGGAAAATTGAGTTACTTAACTCGTGACTCTGAGGCCATAGATTTCAAAGATCCACAATTTGGAAAGTGGAAAATTGATGGTTCTACTGTGAAAAGTTGAATGAAGCTCACAGGGCTTCTGTGTTCTGCCTTACCTATTGCCGTGCTCACATGGTTTTTGTCTTATGCCTTACCTACTGGCGTGCTCACAGGATTTCTGTGTTGGATCTGAATCCTTTGCTCTGATTTTCTCTGCCATGATCTGCTTTACTTTTGTTCTCCTCATGCCACCTCATTAAAATTTAATCTAAGGGACTTAAAAATTGACACATCATCCTTCAAACAAAACCCAATTTACTCCTACTTAAAAAAGAAAAAGAAAAAACCCCTAATCCAACTAACGGCAAAGTTAACGTCTTGTTTTTTTATTCTTCTTCTTGTCTCACACCCTCCACATCCTGTCCTTTTTTTTCCTTCTTCTTTACTGTGCCCCAAAATCTCATCTCTCACCAACGTCACAAAACATATTAACAATTATCAAATATTGAACTTCTTGGCTTTACCCAGAAATGAAAAACAAGAATTTATTCTTCTTTTTCTTGTTTCTTAGGAAGCTTTCTAAACATATTGGATTTTTACAGTTAAAAATGAATAAGTGTGTCAACTATCTGAAAAATTACAAAAGGCATTAGATTTGGAAGCCTCATCACAAATTTGGCTGCTAGAATTCAGAGAAGGCTGCCACTTCAACATAAAGCCCAGAAACGCAAAAATCCCACCACCCACAATAATAGTAATACAAATGCACAAAAACACACTCTCTCTTAAAACGTGATTTTTCTTTTGATGGGGAAAAAGAAGGGATTCAGAAACGTAAAAATCCCACCACCTACAATAATAGTAATACAAATGCATAAAAACACACTCTCTCTTAAAACGTGATTTTTCTTTTGATGGGGGAAAAAGAAGGGATTATGATTGCAGAGGTTTTGGAGAAATGAAAGCTTGGTATGAGAGATAAGATTCTGGGGCAGAGACATGAAGAAGGAAAAAAAATAAGAACAGGAAGTGAGACAGGGATTGAGTAAAAAAAAAAAAGACGTGAGATAGGAAGAAGGAAGAGAAGAAAGAGGACGTGATGTTAACTTTGTCGTTAGTTGGATTAGGGTTTTTTTGTTCTTGGTAATTGGCAGTAAATTGGGTTTTTGTTTGAAGGATGATGTGTCAATTTTTAAGTCCCTTAGATTAAATTTTAATGAGGTGGCGTATGGAGAACAAAAGTAAAGCAGATCATGGCAGAGAAAATCATGGCAGATAAAGTTTTTGTATTATGCCTTACCTACCGTGCTCACAGGGTTTCTGTGTTTTGCTTTTATGTGTTATTCTATGTGCCCTATTTGTCAGGGTTTGTCAGTTGTTTCACTAGTGGTTTATGACAAGGCCTTCTCTACAGCTGTTTGATTGGTCAATGTTGAGTATGGTATTCTATAACTCACTTGTCAAGTTGGGCATGCGAAATATCTTTGCCCCAACTTGAGGGGGAATGGTGGCAAGTCCTTACTATGTTAGGATTTTGGTTACTTACTCATTTATCTTCTCCTATTATAATTGAGATTTATTTCCTATTGTAATTTATATTTATTTTCTATTGTAATTTGGATTTATTTCCTATTTTATTTAGGGTTTTACTTCTTTATCAATATCTTCATATTAGAGAAGAATAAAATATGAGAATATATGAGCATAACTGAAAATATGAGAATATATGAGCATAACTAAAAATTTGTTGTCCACATCGGAGTCAATCATTTAAGCCCAACACGTAAACACCACGTATTGGGTATATTAGGTAAGGGTAAAAGCCCAATTCAGGCCCAGTCAATCAATCCGCTCTAATACCATGTTAAATTCAAAGAGAAGGGCTAGCGGCCCACTACTAACAACAATGATATTGTCCCCAACTTAACCACCTACAAAGCCCAGTAGGTATGAGGTTTTATCATAAAAGGCCTCGATGTCATTAGGAGTGGAACCGCTTATTATAAGTTATAGTTTATTTAGTCAAATTTCCGATGTGGGACTTATATTCTTTAGTATTAACTAGTCCCATGCTCACTAATGTATAAGACGCATATATTATAGGCTTATGGCATAGATTGAGATCATTTCATGTCAAAATATGAAAACTTTACAAATCGAATACGACTTGAAGATTTAATCACACAACCTAAAATTCGTCAAGACTAGGCTCCATGACATTATTATTTCTCAAGCTCAACTTGTAATTATGTCACCGATTTTCTGGTTCCAAAGAAAATAATAGAACTTGGGGACCATATGGGGGTTATTACTTTCAATTTGATTATAGAAGTCAAAGTCTGATGTCTAACTAAACCGACTTCCAATTGATATTTCCAAGCTCACAAGTCAAACTTTATACAAATTTGCCTTGCCTGAATTTGTAGTTATGCACAGGTGATTATATTTGCCTGATATTTAATTACTAAACTCATTCTTATGTGTGAGGAAAAGAGTAAGGGGTTATTTACATAAAAGTGTCTAAAACATTTTTCTATAAATCTTCATTGGATTAGTTTCCCTTCCAATTGACAATTATTTGATTTAAGTTGGTTTCTTAGTGCGTACGTTACTTAATTCTTTCAAGTTTATTAGGGTTTTTACACTACTAATAGTGGCACGTTTGCAAGTCATTCAATCTCAAGCCTATCTCTAAAGCTTGGATATTTTAGGGTAAACAAATATATATATATATATATATATATTCCCAACAGGATACTAGGTGAAACAAAAATTGGAAACAAATAATGGTGACTCTAGTGGGAATGACTGATTCCGACTCTTCACCCTAGTTCGTTTTTGTTCCGATTACAAATTAGTAAACATGTCATTTCTCAAATGGAGTAAGAGCTGGGATTTTATGATTCTAAAGGATCACCAAATATATTCCCCCCAAAAGAATGACATGACAAATTAAGCTTTGGTTAGTATCCAAATGCCAAAATGTGTGACTTCATAGTTAGTAGTAGCATCCTTTGATACTTCTTAGTCAGCATTAATGCCATTTGGCAAACTTGAACAATCAGAAAAGCTATGCTGGTAGCAGTTGGGGAAGTGCAAACTCATTGGATGAAAATATATACCATTGAGCTGCAAAGCCAGTGACATGTTGCCTCTATGTACTAAAATCCTTTTCAATCTTAATGAACTTGATAGCAACCCTTAATTAATAATTAAGTGCAAGCAGACCTAAGCCTGCTAAACAGCTCCTCTAACTTACTATTTATAACAAGCTAGCTTAACCAACTTTTAAAAGTTAGATTAAGCACTTTTATAAGTGGCAGCATTAGAAGGGTTTTCAATGCAGACCCGTCTTGCTTTCCAAGGACCTCTTTTGGGGCTCTGGTTCTGCTTGTTTGCGGTAAGCTTCTGCTACAGAAATGCAGAGACTGTTGAGGTAGCTGGAGAACAAGTACTACTAGACAAAGCTTTTTCAGGTGAGATATATATCTATATGTGTGTAATTATATGTTAAAGAATATGAGTCCCACATCAGAAACTTGACTAAATAAACTACAACTTATAATAAGTGATTCCACTTCTAATAACACTGAGGCCTTTTGTGATAAAACATCACACCTACTGGGCTTTGTAGGTGGTTAAGTTGGGGACAATATCGGGTTTTTAGTAGTGGGCTGCTGGCCCGTCTCTCTGAATTTAATAGTTAATCCTCCCTTTCCACATGGTTTAGTAGTCCCCTCCTAAGAAGGTGTTTTTTTGGTGGGCCCGGTATTAGCAATCCCATCTAAGACTAGGATTAGATGAAATAAACATGGTTCTAAATTTAGTCCAAGCCAAGCTTGTGTAACAAACAGACCCTTAAAGTTTGATTAACGCATTTGCTCTTCTCAGAACCAGAAGAATCGGTGACATAATTGCCACTTGAGCTTGAGAAGTAGTAATGCCATGGAACCTAGTTTACGAGAAGAACTTAGATGTAACATATGGATGCCACCGTGGAGCTTGGAAAGTTGCATTGCCATGTGGGAAAGTTAAAACACATAACAATAAGTGATTAGCTCGGCTTGCGCCACAGTGTTTTGGGTTGTGTGATTAATTTTATCTTCAAGTTATATTCGATTTCCCATGTATTCATATTGTCCATGAAATCTGATCATTCTTTGCATAATGGAGGGCAAAAGAGCACAGTTTCAGGAAGGACTTAGCATTAGGGTAATTCGAAGATTAAGATTAAACTGGTCCTTAATTAAGTAGGTTTAGTGGTTCTTTTCCATTTGACAATTCACGTCTATGCGTTGAGGGTTAAGGTTGATTCTATAGAATTATTGAAAAATATTTCCTTGGTACAGTGGCCATATAACAACAAGAACAAGCAGAAATATATAATAAAATTCCAAGAATAGTTTCTTCTTTCGTTGTCTTCCTTTTTTTCTTTTCTCTCTCTCTCTCTCCATGTAGAAATTTATTCTATAGGGATATTTACTCAAATGGTCCTTAAACTTATACACGATTTACATTTTAGTCCCTCAACTAAATTGTTCATTTAAATGGTCCATCAACTCTATATTATTCGGTCCATTGGTCCTACCGTGATATTTTTTTTGTTAAATTTAGTCATGTGAGCTGTACAAGTTACATTTGTGGAGGTAAATAAGACTTTTGACAGTTAAAAAAAAAATAATTTAAATACGGTTAAAATGTGTAGAGGGGCAGTTCAACCCACAAATTATTAAAATTTCATTCCTTTTAAAATAGTTTTAAAATAAAAGGGTAAATTACTCAAATGGTTCTTAAATTTGTACCCGATTTATATTTTGGTCCATAAACTAAATTATTCGTTTAAATAGTCCACCAACTCTTTATTAATCGTTGCTTTGGTCCTACCATTATATTTTCTGTTAAATTTAGAGCATCTCCACCCATAAGGGCTAAGTCTAGGGCAAGGGCAAGCAAGGGCTGCTCACCAGTGGCGGAGCCAATACATGCCCAGGGAGGGCATGTGCCCCTCCTCAAATATTGTTGTATGGATATTTAGTTATAGTAATATTATACAAATATTATGAAATTCCTCTTAAATTCTTAAATTGTCCCTTTTTTCTTTGTTTTCTCTTTTATTTTTAAGTCTAAATTTCTTTTGAGTTGCATATATTTTATTATCATGAATGAATGTTAGGTTATTTATACAGAAAGTAAAAAGAGTTTGAATTTTTAAATGTGCCCCTTCTCACTTAAATTTCTGGCTCCGTGGGAACTGTGTGTGGGGGTTGGGTTAGGAAGAGAAGGAGAATGAGAGGTTTTATTTTTATTTTAAAACTATTTTTTTTAAAATTTATATTTGAACTGTTTTACCCTTATATTTGACAGCAACATTGACATATTGTAACCTTAGGACCAATGGACCTAATAATATAGAGTTGATGGACCATTTGAACGAATAATTTAGTTGAAGGACCAAAATATAAATCGGGTATAAGTTTGAGGACCATTTAAATAAATAACCCTTATTCTATACCAATACATAACTTCTATGCTTTCATCCCTTAACAATATTGTTATAGTTGAAAGAACACTAGGCTAGCTTTAGGGAAACAGAGGAAGGAGTAGTTTACAAAGGAAAAGATGTGGAGGAAAAGGCTTCTTGAATCTCGGAATGGGTGGAGGAAGAGGCCTACTTGAAAACAGAAGGGGGAAGTGGTGGCGCCGCATATACTGGATCCTGATAGATTTGAACAGGTTTTCGTTCCACAACTGGCACCGGCGATTGGAACTGGTGGAGGGAGTAGCTTCTCGAAGATTGGAACTGGTGGTGGAAATGGCTTCTTTACAGTGGGAATCTCATGTAGAGGTGGTTTCTTGGAGGAGGGATTTGGTGTAAATGGCTTCTTTACAATGGGAATCTTATGTACATGTGGTTTCTTGAAGAAGGGTTTTGGTGGAAGCACTGCTAACTTCCCTTCTTCATTGGGCTCTGCAGCCTCCGTTTGGAGTTCTTCAATTTGGACATGCATGTGCACAAGACATGCAGAAGAATGTTACTTATCATTATGTGATCACAAGACTAATATATAATTACACACATATAAATATATGTCTCGCCTGAAAAAACTTTGTCTAGTAGTACTTGTTCTCCAGCTACCTCAACAGTCTCTGCATTGCTGTAGCAGAAGCTTACCGCGAACAAGCAGAACCAGAGCCCCAGAAGAGCTCCTTGGAAAGCAAGACGGGTCTGCTTTGAAAACCCTTCTTATGCTGCCACTTATAAAAGTGCTTAATCCAACTTTTAAAAGTTGATTAAGCTAGCTTTGGTGCTTTTTATCAGTTGCAGCAGGCTTGTTATAAATAGTAAGTTAGAGGAGCTGTTTAGCAGGCTTTGGTCTGCTTGCACTTAATTATTAATTAAGGGCTTGATATCAAGTTCATTAAGATTGAAAAGGATTTTAGTACATAGAGGCAACATGTCACTGGCTTTGCAGCTCAAATGGTATTTATTATTTTCATATCCAATGAGTTTCCACTTCCCCAACTGTTACCGTCATAGCTTTTCTGATTGTTAAGTTCGTCAAATGGCATTAATGCTGACTAAGAAGTATCAAAGGATGCTACTACCAACTATGAAGTCACACATTTTGGCATTGGATATACTAACCAAAGCTTAATTTGTCATGTCATGCTTTTGGGGGGAATATATTTGGTGATCCTTTAGAATCATAAAATCCAAGCTCTTACTCCATGTTAGAAATGACATGTTTACTAATTTGTAATCGGAACAAGCACGAACCAAAGTGAGGAGTCGGAATCAGTCATTCTCACTAGAGTCACCATTATTTGTTTCCAATTTTTGTTTTACCTAGTATCCTATTGCGAATAATTTTTTATTTTATTTTTTATGTTTACCCTAAAATATCCAAGCTTTAGAGATAGGCTTGAGATTGAATGCATTGCGAACGTGCCACTATTAATAGTGTAAAAACCCTAATAAACTTGAAAGAATTAAGTAACTTATGCACTAAGAAACTGATTTAAAATCAAATTATTGTGAATTGGAAGGGAAACTAATCCAATGTAGATTTATAGAAATATGTTTTGGACACATTTATGTGCATAACCCCTTACTCTTTTCCTCACACATAAGAATGAGTTTAGTAATTAAATATCAGGAAAATATAATTACTATGCATAACTACAAATTCTGGCAAGGCAAATTTGTATAAAGTTTGACTTGTGAGCATGGAAATATCAATTGGAAGTCGGTTTAGTTAGACATCAGACTTTGACTTCTACAATCAAATTGAAAGTGAACTGCATTAATAACCCCCATATGGTCCCCAAGTTCTATTATTAAGGCATGTCCTCTTCTTGGAACCAGAAAAATCGGTGACATAATTACCAGTTGAGCTTGAGAAATAGTAATGTCATGGAGCCTAGTCTTGACAAATTTTGGGTTGTGTGACTAAATCTTCAAGTCATATTCGATTTGTAAAGTTTTCATATTCTCACATGAAATGATATCATTCTTTTCCATAATGAAGGGAAAAGTACAAATGGTTGTCAGATGCCAAGATTGAGAGCACAATTTCACTAAGAACTTAGAATTGGGGTAGTGATTAACTGGTCCTTAATTAAGTAGGTTTAGTGTGGTTCCTTCCCTTTCATAATTCACCATTTTTTTTGTTGTCAAAGTTTGGAAGGGGGAGGTGTCATTAGGTTTAGGGTTCGAACCTAAGGCCACGGATCTACAAACAAGTGCTCTTACCATTGAGCTGTGGACTCATTGGCTTGACAATTCACCATTTGAGTACTAATTAATCCAGAAAATGTCTTATGTGCTGAGGGCTTGAGGTTGATTCTTCGGAATTAATGAAAAATATTTCCTTGAACTACACAGTAGCCATATAACAGCAAGAACAGGCAGAAATATTACAATGCAAACGTTGATAGTAAAGTTCCAACTTCCAAGAACAGTCTCTTCTTTCGTTGTCATCTTTCTTCTCTCTCTCTCTCTCTCTCTCTCCATGTAGGAATTTATTCTATATCAATACATAACTTCTATGCTTTCATCCCTTAACAATATGGGCTTAGGTTCTAGAACACTGGGCTAGCTTTAGGGAACCAGAGGAGGGAGTGGCTTCCCAAGGAAAGGATGTGGAGGAAATGTTGGAATGGGTGGAGGAAGAGGCTTCTTGAAAATAGGATGGGGAAATGGCTTCTTGTATACGGGAATTGGTGGAGGAAGAGGCTTCTTGAAAATAGGATGGGGAAATGGCTTCTTGTATACGGGAATTGGTGGAGGTAGTGGCTTCTTATAGATTGGTACAGGAGGTAGAGATGGCTTCTTGATTTTTGGAAGGGGATGAAAAAATGGCTTCTTTACAAATGGTTTTCCTTCCACAACTGGTACCGGCGGATGACCAGGCTTCTTGAAGGGTGGAATCTTGAAGACTGGAACAGGTGGAGGGAGTGGCTTCTTGAAGATTGGAACTGGAGGAGGGAGTGGCTTCTTGAAGGGTGGAGGGAGTGGCTTCTTGAAGATTGGAACTGGTGGTGGAAGTGGCTTCTTGAAGAAGGGCTTTGGTGGAAATGGCTTCTTTACAATGGGAATCTTAGGTGGAGGATGTTTCTTAAAGACAAACTTCCCTTCTTCATTGAGCTCTGCAGCCTCTGTTTGCAGCTCTTCAATTGGACATGTGCACAAAGAGATGCAGAAGAATGTTACTTATCAGAAAAACAATTAACAAAAAAAAAAAAAAAACAAACCTAGAGATTTCAGTAAGTAATTCAAAATAATGAGCAATGAAGGGGTCTGTTTCGTAACTTTTGTTATTGTATTGTGCTACATTGCTAGAGCTGTCAAGTAGCCTAAGTAGCTTCCTTCTAAAAGAAAATTTGATGTTATTACCGTGCATATGCCATGTATTTTCTACTACCCTTCTTTGTCCTACTCCATGTTTACAATGGCATCCACAAGGTAATAATGTGTGGACGTCCGATGAAAGAAGAACTCTATATATACATACATACATATATATATATATATATATATATCTCACCTGAATAAGCTTTGTCTAGTGCTTGTTCTCCAGCTTCCTCAATAGTCTCTGCATTGCTGTAGCAGAAGCTTACAGCAAACAAGCACAACCAGAGACCCAGAAGGGCCCCTTGGAAAGCAAGACGGGTCTGCATTGAAAAACCCTGCAACACTAAAATGGTAGAAAATCCAACTTTTACAAGTTGGTTAAGCTGGCTTTGGTGCTTTTTATCAGTTCCAGCAACCTTGTTATTTATAGTATGTTAGATGAACTGTTTAGGAGGCTCATGTGCTTGCACCTAATTATTAATTGAGGGATTGATGTCAACTTCATTAAGATTGCTCACCGGCTTTGCAGTTCAAATGGTATTTATTTTCATTCAATGACTTTCCACTTCCCTAACTTCTACCAGCATTTTGCATTCCTGCTTTTTCAAGTTTGTTAAATGGCATTAATGTAGAGTAAGACTAATTGAGCCTTCTGAGTATCAAAGGATATGCTACTAACTATGAAGTCACATTTTGGCATTTGGGTACTAATCCAAAGCTTAATTTGTCATGTCATGTTGGGGGAATAATATTTAGTGATCCTTTAGATAGTAATGACATGTTTACTAACTTATAATCAGAACAATAAGAATTAACCGAAAGGACTAAGAGTCGGAATCAGTCATTCCCACGATGATTTTCTTCCAATATTTATTCACCTAGTTGAAATATGACAGGGACATGCTAGTATCTTGTTGGAAAATACAATTTTTTTTTTCTCTTAAGAAATAAAAGAAATTAAAAATATGCTTAAATATACAAACAAAATTTTATAACTTATTCTGATGTCCATAGCATATATATATACTCAGTAAAAAAAAAAAGTTACTACCATTACTTGTTTCCTTATATTGCAGGACTTCAGATAAAGCCAATGATCTGTACCCCTTTCAACTCTTAAGCAATATTAATAATGTATGTTGATTTTCTTAAGCTACCAAATATAATCTAGACGTCTAAGCATCCAGGTTCTCTCAAATTGCTCATAAAAAATTTCATCAAATAGTGTGTGGGAAAATATGACAAGGAGGTGTGAATGAAAGCATTCTTATTTAATACTATACCCTAGGTCCTTAATAAATTAATCATGTGGTTCTAGTAACACAATATTTCGACAAAAAAGAAAGAAAAGAACTAGTAACACAAGGAGGTGTGAGGTGAGGGACACATTGAGAAAATTTTCTTATATATGCTACTAGGGTACTAGCTATAAGGTTATATTTTTTTAGAAATTCTTCGGTGTGACGATTATCACTTAAGCTACAAGCCCTTGCATGTTACCAATCTATTTATATTATAACACCAGTATCTATTAATACTATACCTTTTTTTTTCACAATTAATACTATACCATATTCATGACTTATCAATTATGACATACACTCATATTATAATATGTTTTTTTTTTTTCTTTTTGAGAAATTCTAGAATTGCATTCATAATTCAGCCAAAACAGCCACTAGCCACAAATGGTCATTACAATAACGGAGCGATCTAACATCACTCCTACTCGGGGTCTACGCCTAGGAGATCCTCTCTCATCCTATTTATTCCTTTTAGTGGCTGAAGGCTTTTCAGCATTACTTCATAAAGCCGATCGGGATTCTCAAGTCTGCGGGGTTTCTATGGCTCCTTCTCTTAATCACCTTTTTTTTTTTTTTTTTTTTGCAGAGGACAATCTCTTATTTTGTGATGCTGAAGTTACCCAGATATCATAATTTGAAGTGCCTTTTTAGTTTTTATGAAGCAGCCTCGAGACAACAAATAAAATTTGCCATGTCTGCTATCTATTTTAGCCCATCCACCCCTGAATCAATCCAAGCTCAACTTCAAGCGCTTTTGGGGGTACCAATCGTCCCTTGCCCTGAACGTTATTTGGATCTTCCTACTATAGTCGGAAAAAATTAAAAACATATGTTCCTAGCAATCAAAGATTGCATTTGGAAGAAGATTTCAGGATGGGAAGGTAAACTTATTTAGAATGCTAGGAAGGAGGTGCTTATTAAGGTGGTGTGTCAGGCGATGCCTACCTATTCTATGAGTGCCTTTCGTCTACCGTCTGGCTTATGCTCTAAAATTGAGAATATTTTTGCTCGTTATTGGTGGTCTAAAGACAGTGAAAAAGGTATCCATTGGAAGACCTGGAAGGCTCTGAGCAAGCACAAGACTGAAGGAGGTCTCGGTTTTCAAGAACTTGTCTACTTTAATCAAGCTTTGCTTGCCAAACAAAGGTGGCATCTTCTTGAATTTCCCAATTCCCTTATTGCACAGATGCTTAAAGCTTAGTATTTTCCAGAGTTTGATTTTCTGCATGCTTAAAGGGGTTCGACACCTTCTTTTACCTGGCAGTCGATAATATGGGGTCTTGAACTCCTCTCCCGTAGCCTTCGATGACATATTGGTGATGGCCGACTTGTGAACATCTACATTGATCCGTGGGTACCTCACCATCTTACATTTACTGTTCAATCTTCTCCTTGTCTCCCTGTGGATTCCAGAGTCAGTGCTCTTATTACTGCTAATGGTCACTGAAATGTTTCTGAGATCTACCGCTTATTCACCTTTCCTGAAGCTAAACTCATCCTATCTATCCCTCTGAATTGCGATACTGGTGATCGCCGTGTTTGGAATTTTACTTGTAATGGTCGGTATACAGTTAAGAGTGGATATTGGTATGCATTGTGTAAGATCCCACATCGACCAATGGAGAGGGGGTTAATGTGCCTTATATATGCATGCCCGCATCCATCTAGCACGAGGCCTTTTGGGAGCTCACTGGCTTTGGATTCTTAGGAACTCCGAAGTTAAGCGAGTTGGGGGCTAGAGCAATCCCAGGATGGGTGACTCACTGGGAAGTTGCTCGTGAGCTCCCAGAAACAAAACCGTGAGGGGAGAGAGGGGGGCCCAAAGCGGACAATATCGTGCTAGGGGAGTCGGGTCGTGACAAATGGTATCAGAGCCGGACCCCGACCAGAAATGTGCCAGCGAGGATGTTGGGCCCCAAAGGGGGGTGGATTGTAAGATCCTATATCGACCAACGGAGAGGAGGTGATGTGCCTTATATGTACATGCCCGCATCCATCTAGCACAAGGCATTGTAAGACCCGTGTCTTGGGGAAACAAGAACGGTGAGCAATCCCACATCGCTCGGGGAGGGAAAGGTGAAGTGCTTTAAATGTGTGGGCACTTCTCTTCCTAGCACGAGGCCTTTTGGGAGCTCACTGGCTTCGGAGTCGTAGGAACTCTGAAGTTAAGCAAGTTGGGGGCCAGAGCAATCCCAGGATGGGTGACCCACTGGGAAGTTGGTCGTGAGCTCCCAGAAAAAAAACCGTGAGGGCCAGAGAAGGGGGCCCAAAGCGGACAATATCGTGCTACGGCGGAGCCGATCCCGGGATGTGACAATTTGGTATCAGAGCCACTCTGCTGTGTGGTGCGAGTGTGCCGATGAGGACGTCGGGCCCCTAAGGGGGGTGGATTGTAAGATCTCACATCGACCAATGGAGAGGGGGTTAATGTGCCTTATATGTGCATGCCCGCATCCATCTAGCACGAGGCCTTTTGGGAGCTCACTGGCTTTGGATTCTTAGGAACTCCGAAGTTAAGCGAGTTGGGGGCTAGAGCAATCTCAGGATGGGTGACTCACTAGGAAGTTGCTCGTGAGCTCCCAGAAACAAAACCGTGAGGGCAGAGAGGGGGGCCCAAAGCGGACAATATCGTGCTAGGGGAGTCGGGTCGTGACACATTGGAATTTCAAGCTTGGATGGCCTCTTTGTCTGTGTCTGGGTCTTCCTCTTACTCCTCTCAACAATTATGGAAGCATCTATGGAAGCTTTAAGTTCCATCGAAAATGCAACATTTCCTTTGGCGTCTCGCCCACAACACTCTCCCTACCCGTGAGGTGCTTCTTCAGCAGAAAATAGTCCAAGATACCGCTTGCTTTCGTTGTATGGGTCTGACTGAAACTGTGATGCATGCTATTCACGATTGCACGGTCAGTTCTTATGTTTTGCGCTTAATGGGTTAGGCTCTCTTCTCACCACTTTACTCTGTCATGATGCTGCAATTTGGTTGTTGGCTGTATGGGATATCCTCCCTAGCTCACAACACTCTTTGGTTACTATTACTTTGGGGTTCTTGTGGAATACCTGAAATGCAGCTTTTGTGGGAGCCATTTCTTCCCACGAGAATATTCGATTGAAAGATTCCTCTTTCTTCTTCACCGCATCTTTCTCCCTGCAAAATAGATCGAAATAAGAGGACCACACCCGGGGGGGTGTTGGCCAAATGCCCTCTAATGCCTAAGTTAGTTCAATTATTGATTTAGAGAAAAACCAATAGCTAAATATATATGTAAGGTGTAAACCAAGTGGCCAGAGCCGTGAGTGGTAGCCGAAGTCTTATGTAAAAGGGAGAGAGAGTATGGCTGCTAGGGTTTGTGAGGGATAATCTCTGTAGAGTTTCAGTAGGAATTTAGACGTACCTCAACCCTTATGTGTAGCCATCTATTTATAGGGGCCTCGGAGGCTAGGGTTTCAAAGGAATAATTCTGTAGATGGAAAGGAATTATTCCTCCCCGATTTGGCGAGATTGGCTTAGTTAGAGATTTGATTTATTTGATTTAAATCAAATCCCTAATTAAGGTAGGAATCAAATCAATCCCAATTAAATCAAGTAACTCCCAATTAAATTGAGTAACCCCCAATTAAATTGAGTAACTCCCAATTAGGTCAAATAATCCCCAAATGGAAGGAAATATTTTACCTAGGGTATTGATTTAATTTGGTTCCCACAGCTTTGTTTAGTTCTCCTGTCATGCCCCCTATAGTTTTTAGTGCACAGAACTATGATGCTGAGTATCAGAAGGTTTTATCAATCCATCATAGGCGCTCTTCTTTGGCAATTCCTGATAAAAAGTGGCAATCTCCCCCTCCTGGTTATTTTAAACTTAATTAACATTGATGGTGCACTTAGCTTAAGTTCTAATTTACGTGGGGTGGGTATAACGGTTAGAGATTCCTATGGTCGTCTTTGTGGGTCGGTAGCGATGTGTGATCCTAGCTTGCTATCAGTCCTGGCTACTGAGTTGTATGCTCTCAAAATTGGTATTTCCTTTGAGGTGGATGCTTCTCTCATGCCTCTCATTATTGAGTATAACTCTTCGACCGTCATCCATTGTTATGCGGCAGAAAGGGCTCTAATCAAACATATTCGTCGGCTCCTCGCCTCGCTCCCCTGTGTCTTGGTCAAGAAGCTTTAGCTTTTTGGTTTTCTGACCCACCTCTTTGGTTATAGGATTATCTAAATGAGGATTCTCCTAAGTGTACTGTTGCTTGACTCTCTAGTTGTCTCGTCGTGTGTGGTACACTTTCATGTTCTAAGGCTTTGTCCCATTGGGTTTTCCTCAGAGGTTTTAACAAGGCCACTCTATACATGTTTTATTCTTGTAATACTCTGATTATCTAATTCATCTCCATCATCTTCTCCAAAAAAAAAAACACTCACAGAGGAGAGGTGGAAAGCTTTCACAAAGCAAATGTGAAAAAACTTTCACAAAAGGAAAGATGAAAACTACACAAAACCTAAAGAGTCTCTGCGACTTATTCCAAATATAAAGAAACCGCAAAAATGATTGTGGTAGAGATCCAGCACCGAAACGCAGGTGGAAATTTGAGGCCAAAACGCATCCGCATGTGATGAGTGTATGAAAATCATCACAAAATGAAGACAAATAGAGGAAACCTTCTGTCTCCAAAAATTGGGGAAAAGAGGAGAAGGTATGAAGGGAGAAGGGGAGAGGGGAGGAAGAACATTGACTCCTATACTCTTAAAGTGAAAACGGCTATAGAGTGTTTTTTGGGAGAGAGGGGACTAGGATTTTTGGAAAACTGTTTATAACACGTGTAATTAGATGTAGAAGATTACATAATAAATCTTATTTGGTGATGCTTTTAGGGAAGTAGAACAGTTGGTGGTACTTTAAAATCGAATTATTTCTTCAGTATCTATCCAACTGGGCCCCATAATTTCCTAGCGTGAGAAAGTTGGGAGACAAATTGAGGGAAAAGAGGTTGGATGCTAAAAGCTTCCCAACAATATTCAGAGTCGCCAAAATCTTTCCCAAAGTGTATTTACTCAGTTATGAATGAACAAAAACAATTACTATACACAGTCAAAAACAATTACTTCCATTGTATTTTCCTTCCAGATGCATTAATAGAGATAGCTCTTGCAGGACTTGAGATAAGGCAAGAAAAGTCCAGTTTAACAGCTGTGCTAATAAGTCC